>VTPC01003660.1:37722-53888 GCA_011009095.1 Ignelater luminosus | reverse complement strand
TTTCATGTATTTTTCTATAATGCCTTTGGTATGATGAAGTCAATTCAATAGTATGCTTAAGAGATTTAATAGAAAATGTATTATTATTGATGTAGTACTTGTGTACATTATGTTATGTAATTGCATGTTTGAGTGGAGAAATATTTATAAAATAAATGCAGTTAGTATAAAGTCGGTTTTTACTTCATAAATTTCAAATCTTAGAGCGAAGCATTTTAATTCACAGCAAAATTTAATTTGAAAATGCGGTATGGAAGTAAAAGACTTCCAGTTTTTGTTTGCTAATAAAACCTGTTTACGTTGTCTTCGTATTATTTACATTATGTGTTAAGCACGGAAAGCACTGTTGACTAGAGCCTGTCTTTTTAAACCGTTTTCTTCAGACCATGCAAAGTATCGCGTTCCACATATCTGAGACACGTTTTCAATGCAGTTTAACGTGTTTATTTGTTATTGTTTTATTGGTCGTTTCGTTTGCTCGTTTTTAAAGTTGAAAATGTGCCGCTCAAATGGCTTTTCTTCAGTGTGAGAGGTTTCTCACCACTGTTAACGAGCATGTGACGTTTCAAATAGCTTTCTACCTAGTATACTATTCTCGATGAATTTAGATCATTTGAGTTCAACAGAATAAGAATTTTACGATAATAAATATAGTCCGTTATCATTTTCTAAACTTGCGGTTGGTTATAAATTGTAATGACAACAAACGGTGTAGTTTCGAGTTACAAAGAAATATTTTGTAAAGTACATAAAAAGTATATAATTTTTTTAAAAAGTTCCCCTTTATTTTATTTTTTGTACAGGCTTTATTCTTATTTTCATTTGAGGTCACAAAACTAAACGAAATTACAAATTAGAATTAGAAAATAGCTTTGAGGATTATTAAAAAGTTCTACTTACATTTTGAGAAAGCACTTGCTTAATAATGTTTAGTTTTATAATTGTTCGCTGTTGCAGATATTCTAATTTGATAGGTTTCGTTATTTTTTATTGCTTTATTATTTATGTTAATGTTATGTTTTGTGGTAAGGTAATCAGATACTTGACAAAACAAAAAAATAAAATCACTAGCTAAATATTGTACTATAATTACCCTATATTGTGTTTCAATACTTCCTCAAGACCAGGATACACTGGTTACTAATGCCATTGAGGAAAACAGGAAGTCAAATAAGACACAGATTATGATCTTAAATAAAACTTTGTATATTAAATAGCAAATATTAACGTGAAGGCCAAATAAACTTGTCAAATGCTGGTTCAAAAATCAATTCGGAGGAAGAACCAGTAAGAAACCTCCGATAAATAATCTTTTCAACAAAACAATACATATACAACAATACAAAAAGAGTAAACATTGATAACTTTTAACTAAATTATAAGCTGAACGCTAAATAATGTATGTACGTATTACAAACTAAACTAATCTAAACTAACACTAACTAATTAAATACTTAATTAACCGGGAGCATCATGGTAATATGGGTTATAAGGTTTTCGTAGGCCTCTTCTGTGTTTTTGCCAAACTGCTGCCGCCACATAAACTCATCCATGTAACTGGGCAGCATCTCGGCGGTGGTGCTGTTTATGGCTTTCAACTTCATTTTCATTGCCTTCCAGAACGCCTTCACACGGTTTGTACACGCCCCCGTTTCCGGATCAACAAAGTTCTCCGAGGAATTAACGGAGACGTGTTCATACGGTGGAACGACTGGAAGGGCAGATATTGCTCCTTTGCCATATGCTGCCCAGCAATCTGAATGGATTATAGATCCTACAACGATACTTAAGTTATGGTATTTAGATTCAATGCGTGTAGGCTTTTACTTTACCTGGAGTAACATATCTTTCAATAATTGGCAGCAGTATTTCCCGGCTACGATCCTCCACAAATTCAGCAACCCCTATTTTGGCCTCTACATCGTAAAGGCCAAATACCCATCTTTTAGGTACCATGTGGCCCCTGTTGTATTTTTGCTTAAAAATCAATGACTCTGCAAATGACATTCAGTGCTTGTTGAAGAATGAAGTACGTGAATATAAGAATTGATTATACCTATTTCCACTATTTGATTTGGGCCACCGAGTTGGACAGGGTTGCAGGTTAACCACCAGGAGCAAACACCCCGGAAAAACTGATTCCACTCAACTACCGTTTTCTTGGTTAACCCGCATAATATTTCCTGTGTTTGTGGCGGAATGGACAGTGCCCAAGTGTACATCAGTAAAATGAACTGATGCAGTTGCAGATTACTTTTTGCCACAAAGGAATCCGTCCTGATGGATTTTTTACTTCCTTTGTGCCTTGGGCACCTCCATGTTACCCCGTCAACCACTGCACTGCATTTAACTTGTGTCATAAGACGATTGCAGTCGTTCCTTGTGCAGGGTGGGGGATCTCTTCTGAGAATGTTCCTTTCCCGAAGATAGCTTATAGCTAGATCAACAGTATAGAACTGTTCACAGAAACTCAGTATACCAGTAGCAGCCATCTGTGGCACACAAAGAGAAAAATGAAAAAAAAACAGAAAATTAGAATATCTGCAACAGGGAACAATTAAAACTAAACATTATTAAACTTAAGTCATTTCTCAAAACGTAAACAGAACTTTTTAATATCTTCAAAGCTATTTTCTAATTCTAATTTGTGATTTCGTTTAGTTTTGTGACAGGAATGAAAATAAGAATAAGACCTGTACAGAAAATAAAATTAAGGGGGGCTTTTTAAAAAATTTATATCCTTTTTCAATACTTTACGAAATATTTCTCAGTAACTCGAAACTACACCGTTTGTTGTCATTACAATTTATAACCAATCAAAAGTTTAAAAAATGATAACGGACTATATTTATTATCGTAAAATTCTTATTCTTTTAAATTCAAATTATTGCACCAATGATTTAAATTCATCAAGAATAGTATACTAGGTAGGAAGCTATTTGAAACAACACATGCTCGTTAATAGTGGTGGAAAACCTCTCGCACTAGGAAAAAACCGTTTAAGCGGCACATTTTCAACTTTAAAAACCAGTAAATTAAAAAACAATTAAAACCTTATCACATAAAAACGTTAATCTGCATTGGAAACGCGTCTCAGATGTGTGGAACGCGATATTTTGCATGGTCTGAAGAAAACGGTTTGGATTTTCCGTGGTTACCACGTAAATGTAAATAATAGACAACATAAAGGGGTTGAAAGTTTTACTATAGCAAACAAAAATTGGGAGTTTCTTACTTCTGTAATTACTTTCTGATATTTTCCGCGAAAACTACGAAATTAACCTCACAGATTAACCTGTTCTTAGTTGCTAGCAACAGCGAATCAATAGAGAGTGCTTATGCGCATGCGCGGTGTTTTCGACCTACCGAAGCATTCGATCTACAAGGTGTGCCGGACGGAAATGCCAATAACGAAAATAACGTCGCTTTTATGCACGCTTAAGAGGAAAGCAAACTGTCTATCTGTATATATTAAAGCTTCACAATTGCAAAGGTGTCCTTATCTTTCACGGAAACTATATATAATGAGAATTATAAGTCTCTAAGTACAGGACCAGAATTGTACAGGAATATCCGTTTATCTACACCTCACTGTGCTTAAAATACAAAAGAGAAGATGGAGAACATGCAACTCCAGAAATGAAGGGAGGAAGCAGATAAGAAGCCCAATACTCCAAACATCTTTGTCCCAAACAAGACAAAACAGGAAGTCTCATACCCTGAAGCAAGCGAAATACAACAACAGCGAAGTCTGTTCTCCACAAATCAACAACCTGATTGAAAACAGCTACATCAAAATATTATGCAGATGTGCGAAAAAGTTAATGATAGACTAGACAGACTTGAAGCCAGAAGCACTGGTGCTATTCCAAAGAACAAAAACGCTAACGGGCAGAAAAGACCTTCACATAAGTAACTGGAATGCAAATGGCATTCTAAACAAAAGAAAATGAAATTGAAATATTTTTAAATACCCAAAATATAGATGTATGTTTAATCTCAGAAACTCATACCTAAAAATACTCGGTTATGAATGTTACCACACATACCACCCTGATAACCAAGCAAGGGGTGGAAGTGCCATCATTATCAAAGAATCTATTGAACATCACGAAGAACAACATCATCAAAGCAGGGAAGTACAACTTGCATTGATATGTACTGAAATGATGAAGCAAAAACAGCTTACTGACCCCCTAGATATAACGATTAGGGCCTAAGACGATTAGGGAATTCCAGGTCGAGGCAAACGATAGGTTAGCGAGTCACCACGCCGACACCCGCTACCAGGGACTGATCGCTGTGTGGTGCGCCCTCGATTATAAAGTCGAGCAGATCCTCAGAGAGAGTCCGGTTCTTAGCGAGTGTCAGCTAGGTTGTCCGATGTGGCTTCCAATTGCAGTATTTCCAGGGCGTCGTCAGGGTCCATTTTCGAGGCTAGTCGTACGGAAACAATATTAGTAGACGTCCACTCTCCACCGAAAGATGCCCCTGATTCCTGTACAGTTTAATAATGAAGAGCTCCAAGTGAGGAACTTCTAATCACTCTGTCTGAAGGGATCGAGGCTCCAAAGTCAGAAAACCTTCTGATAAGACTTTTCGGAAAATAGTCTTCCTAGTTCGAGGAATTCTGAGTCACCTTCTTCTTATGAAACAGATTCAATGTTACCTTCCAGTCCTCCTGAATATACTGCGCAGGGTTTGTTACTTCCTGAGATAATGTATCAGTCCCCATCTGAATCGGGCGGCTCGTTTCAGGATGTTGTCGGAAGTGGTAAGAGTAGTAGTGTTGGGAGTCAAGAGGTCGTTAGGTCAGCGAGGTCGTCCAAAGGGCTAAGGTGTTGGAACTGTCACTTCCACCACTGTCGTCGACCTAGGGGAAAGTTCTTTCATCCGTGTGGGTACAGAGGAGTAACTTCCGGGCTATGTCCCCGGTCTCACCAGTCTTCTTTCTCTAGATCGCGGCAGACTCCCATTCCCGCCCAAACTTCTCATCAAAGAGTGGTCAGGTCTTTGGAACAAGGTGATTGGAAAAAGTGGTTGGAAACGGTCCGCTCCTTCTTCAGAGATCCTCGCTGTGATGGAATAATCTTTCATCATCAACACCCAAAGCTCGTCTGACAAAACAACCCAGAAGGTCTTCTCACGGGGTCAAACCCACTCCTTCTGCTACGTCTAGGAAAAAGGTTACATTTTTGGGATCATCCCTCCTACCGAAAGAATCTTTATACGAGGCCTCCTTTGTTTTAGGAGAGTGAAGCTATCCTCAACATCAATTACTCTCCGTCGCGTGTCTTGCAGCGTTTTTATAAGTTCCATATCTTCAGGTATGAGGAGTGTGTAGTACATCAAGTCATTAATCGCTTGGTATACGATTTGGTTAGTCTCTCCAGTAAACAGCTGGGAAAATATGTGAAGAACCTATGACCAGTCCGAGGATGTCGGCCGGTAAGATAGTTTCGTTGTTATATGGAGGTTGGTTGGGCGACAGAGCGGCCACTTCATTTGAATCCTTCCATCTTGTTCGATCTTAAATTCATCTCAGTGTCTTCGTCATAGGGCGGTTGGTTGGGCGATGGAGCGGCCGCTATTATCTGACATCTTCATCTCAGTCAGCACTGTTGCATCCATCTTCATGAAACTTTTGCTTAAGCAGACAAGGTCATTTGTTTAGTCTGCACTCATGTCTGAAAATGTGTCTCTCCTCTTTTAGTGTTATGCCATACATAGGAATTCTTGGTAAAAATTAATCTTTTTCTTCAGAATTGTTCAGCGGAAGACTAAGCGAATTTTGTTCGGCATTGACCGAGTTGTTGAATTAATTCAGTGTGGGGCGCTGAGTTGGTTGAATTTTTTTAGGTGCTTCTGGCTCAAGAGTGTAGTACTCGTTAGGAAGTTTAATTTAGCGTTGTATTGAGTGACTTCTGATTAGAGCAGGATTGCTCATCCGGAGATTAGGTTCAGCGAAGGCTGGATAGTTTGGAATGCTTTTGTATAAATGTCGGTTGCCTATGAGACTGAATGTATTTTTTAGTTTATAGGTTATTAGAGATTTCAGTTTTCTTGAGAGTTGGCGGATTGTCAATACGGAGTGTCGACTCTGTTGGCTCTAGTTTTTATTGGAAGACAGTTTTCAGTGAATAGTTTTCTATTCTCTGTGTGTTTAGCTCAGTAGTATATAGAAAAAGAAATCTGTAGGCCCTGATGATGGCGCTCTTCAATTAGCATTCTGGGAGTTTTGATCTTGCGTATTTTAGGGCGGTTGGTTGGACGATGTGGAGGCCACTGAAAGGAACACTTCCATCTTTGTTCGTCTTAATACTTGTAGCAGGCCTTCGTCTTTAGAGATGGATTGATTCTGGCTATGTTTTGTTGTCAATATTGTGGGTTTCGTGTATGGCGATTTGGTCTTCACCGAGTCGGTGCTTTGTGTTTCCTTTGTGTTCCTGAGTAGGGGTTATCCGAAGGGTACTCTTGAAGCTAGACTCTCTAAATCTTTCTTTTTCGGGTCTAGTTCCGACTTCTTCACCTAGGTCTATGTGTGCTCCCCCTATTCTCTTACGTGATTGTACTCCTTTTGTTTTTGAGTAATTGTGTGCGGATATCCCACTCTCTTAATTTTCTGCTTTACTATTTTCTATTTTCTACTCTTCATGTTTCCTTTCGTATTTTCTCAATACTTCGGTGTTGTGAAAATACACCTAGCGGAAGTTTATTTGGTGGGTATTGCAAGTTCAATATGTCCTTTTTTTTTAATACATGTTGTGGTTTTCGTAATCGGGGACGTTCGTGGACTTGCGTGGTTAGACACCCCTCGTTAAAAAGTTGGCACACTAAGAGCGACCTAGTGTTTTGCTTTTGATGTAAGTGGAGTTGCAGTACCTTGCTGGTTTTTGTTGGTCTCCCGACTTCGTTTTGTGGGGGCTTGTCTTTCCCCCCGGGGATGTCTAAGGCTGTCCTGTTTTTGGTGTATCCGATAGTGAGTTGGGTTTTCCATTAAAAGAGGTTGGGGAATTTCAGGGACCTGGCCTTTCCTTTTGGGAGAACCAGAAGGTTTTCATTCAGGGGTGGATGCGTTTGTCGAGATAGTTGGTGAACAGTATTCTTATGGCAAGAGCGTAGGGATCGTCACTGCTACTGGTTGTGTCAGTCCTTGGTGGATCTAACGGATGACGCCGCACACAACATCTTGCAGCAGCCGTGGCCCGTATTGAGTGACGTTATCCTTTTGCTACACACATAGAAAATCCTCTCCAGGTTAGCCTCTGATAGAAATGGTTAAGGGATGTTTCCCTTCGCTATTTAAACGTTAATTTGTTTCATGCTTCTACTGTAAACTGAACCTGTTTATATATGTTGTGACCTTCAGGTCATTCACCTTCTTTAATTCATGTGTTTATCTTTACCTTGTGTAAACAGCGCATTCCTACATTGATTCTGAAGTTATCTTCGGCGCAATTTCAGGATTTATTAGCTCTCCGGTCTTGAGCGATGGCCCTTTACCATTAAAATCCATGGACTTGGAAGGTTCCTGGTAAGAACTAGTTAGTTCACCATGTGTGGCTGACTATTTTAGATTCAGGTAGTGTGCAAACTGTCCTCTGAACGGATCGGTAGCTAGGTTGCTGGTGCTCGGAAGCGTTCAGGTGATGTCGTTGATCATCCGTTTCACTATCGGTGCCTAACTTTCTTCATTCCTTCATAGCTCCTTCTTCATAGCTCTAATTGATCGTGGTATTCGAGTTCTGATCTTTTTTTTGTTTTTTTTTGGTTTTTAAAGTAGGAGGAAATATGTAACGGATAGTTTGGCTACCTTTACTTTAAGTGAATGAATCCGTTTCGTTTTATGAAATTTCCTTGAGTTCGGAAAATTAAGCGAGACACCAGATATGCTCTGGGTGAATGGAGACCGTGAAAGTAGGAATTTGGCAGGTTCATTTATTGTCTGTTCGCCGGCCAGTGCGAGATACATATTTACGAATCTCTTGAAGATTTATCGTTAAGGGTGAAAGGCCTCTAACATTAGGGGGCGAGTTTTAAGTTGATTAAGAGAGTTTCTCTTCTAATTAGGTTGTTCCTCTTTTTTAAATTAGCTTTTCACGGGAGGCAAGGAGATTTGGTAGTCCTCGCTGCAGTTCCTGGTAAATTTGGAGTATTAACGAGGTTATTAAGAGCAAAAAATGTGTTCAGAGCAGCAAAAATCCGTGTCTATGAAACAATAATCGGGCCAACGGTATTATATGCCTGCGAAACATGGACTCTAAACAAACAAGAAGAAACAAAAATCGAGACTTGGGACAGGAAGATCCTACGAAAATTTTTTGGAGGGGTCAATATAAAAGAAACATGGCGAAGACGAACTCGTATGGAAAAGCCAAAGATAACTAGTAAAACGCGTGCACACAGAGCCAGGAGGTTGGGACACATCTTATGAATGCCAGAGCGAAGAAATGTCAAAAAAGCACTGCAATATGGAGAAACGAAGAAAAAGAGAAAAGAGCGACCGACAAGAAAATGGTGAAACAAGATGTTGAAGAAACAAGATGTTGAAAAAACAAGCGCTACAGATTGGAAAGAAAGGGTTAAGGATCGGAAAAAACCAAGTTACAAAGGATTTAGAAGCCAGGGGCCTGCAAGGCCTGTAGCACTATTGATATACAGTGTGTTCAGCGAGGAACGAATGCAGATTTTAAAATTCTGAAAATTTTGCTATAAATATAAGGTAGGGGCACATATTTTGTGATAAAAAGCTTTTAAATTAAATGTTTCACCGCTAGGTGGCGCTGCCTAACTTAATTTTTTTAAATGGAATTTCCAGTACTTTTTATTCAATTTTTGGAATTTGCAACATTTTTGTGATAACTTTCCTTATAATTGCTACCAACCTATCGGGTTTAATTTTCTGTAAAAAGGTATAAACTGTGCTCAAATTTTGTTTATGATGAATGATTAGCAAAATAATTTTGCCTAGTGTGAACGTGTCTCATGTCTGCGTGAAGTTAATTCGTTTGAGGTTAATTTTGAAGGTCTCTATCAGCAGCTGCTGTAACTTGCTCCATTTGCAGTGGTATCTCAAAAGCACCCAAACAAAGAGATTACAGTGATTTAACTTTAAAATTAATTCTGCAATGGCTCTACGATATTTGTATGAAGCCTTGATAGTTAACCCATTCCTGCATCCCACATATTCAAAAGTGAAAAACTCGGTTGCAGTGGCTACCGCCTAATACAATTTTATTCCTTTTATATACCAATGTAAAAGTTTCTGCTGAAAAATAAAACTAGAAATGGAGTTAACACCCAAAGTCGAAGCTAATAAAGCATGTGAAACATATTTACCTTCTACCAAGCAAGAAAAGATTTTTTTGGAGGATGGTAAATACATTAATGCAACACCATTTGTTTATCTATAACTAACTTTGCTTTTTCTAGGTATAAAAAATACAAAAGTAGAATTTTCGATTTTAAAACAAGATGAGATTTTAGATCAACAAGGCAAATCAGAAAAAACTTCATTTCAGTGCAACATCTGTTGTTCTAAATTTAAAAGCAAAGGCAGCTTGAAGCTGCATTTGCGAATCCATACTGACGAGAAACCTTTTGAATGCAACATATGTAACTATAAATGCTCCACAAAAGGCAGGTTACAAGCACATCGGTGGATTCATAGTTGTGAAAAGCCATTTGAATGTACTATATGCAATTATAAATGCTCAAGGAAAGATAGATTACAAGCACATATGGGTGTGCATTGCGAGGAAAAACCATTTGAATGTAAACTATGTAATCATAAATACTCAACAAAGGATGGACTACAAGCACATGTACGTGGCCACAGTGGCGAAAAACCCTTCGAGTGTAATCTGTGCGATTACAAATGTTTAAAGAGAAGCGTTCTACAAGGACATATGCTAGTTCATACCGGTGAGAAACCGTTTGAATGTAGAATTTGTAATTATAAATGCAGCGGTAGTAGCGGTATACAAAGGCACATGCTGATTCATAGTGGCGAGAAGCCGTTTCAATGCAACATATGTAATCATAAATTCACACAGAGAGCTCATCTCAAAACTCATATGCATGTTCACACTGGAGAGAAGCCTTTTGAATGTAATATATGTAACTATAAATTCTCAAGGAGAAGTAATTTACGAGCACATATGGATGTTCATAGTGGCGACAAATCTCTTGAGTGCAAACTATGCGATTACAAATGCTCAAAGAAAGACAGTTTACGAAAACATATGCGCGTTCATAGTGGCGATAAACCTTTCCAGTGTAATATATGTGAGTGCAAATTTAGACAGAGGAGTACTTTGCAGTATCACATGCGTGTGCATAGTGGCGACAAACCTTTTCAGTGTGGCATATGTTTCTGTAAATTCAGACAGAGAGGTACTTTGCAATGTCACTTGCGCGTGCATAGTGGTGACAAACCGTTTCAGTGTAATATATGTAATTGTAAGTTTAGACAAAGAGGTACTTTGCAATGCCATATGCGCGTTCATAGTGGCGATAAACCGTTTCAGTGTACCGTATGTAATTGGAAATTTGTACAGAAAGGCAATTTAAAAGCACATATGCGCGTTCATGATCTTTCTAGTCACACTATAGAAGGTATGCCTTAGGATCATTTTATTTTCTTAAACTCCAAATGTTACGGGTGTGTATGGAATGCTGGTGTCATAATGTGGGATCGGTTTACTTTTATTATTATCTATCATGAAATGCTGTTTAGAAGTAAAATTGTGATGCACTTGATAAATAAAACGTAAAGTTATTCATATATTTAAATGTTTCTATTTGCAGTCAGATTTCTTGTGGGCAGTATAAGATGGTTATATTCAAATCTCCTGCTTTCAAGTATTAAATTTGACAAAACTACAATCTCTACTGATCTCTACATTAGGAACTACAACGGAAAACTCCGGTTCTTAATGTAAGAGGGAAGCACTTGCGCGTCATTGCTGTAGATCCTGGTTACTATGGTTATAGATTTATTTTGAGATCTTGACTGGACACTAATGTAATAGCGAGCAAAATTTATTTGGTGTTTATTATTATTACGACAGAATTAGATTGACTTTACCGACAATGGAATCAACACCCAAAATTGATACAAATGAAACATACGAAATGTCATGTATTTTTTCTACAAATGAAGAGAAGATGTTTATGCCGAATGGTAATTATATAGCTTATTGGTTCATATAATGCTTGTAATTAATTCTATTTCTTGTATAATAAGGCAAGAATGAGTTTGGAGATGCTGATATTACTGAACTTCCAACTATAAAACAAGATGAAATAGATGTTAATGTGAAATCGGAAATCTGCCATTCTGGATATGTATGTGAAGACAATTTGAAAACACACATGCAAATTCATATTGATGACAAACTTCTTAAATGTAATGACTGTGTAGTTGCAACCAACTTAGTTCATGAAAGCCGGAAGCCTTTTCACTGTAGTGTATGTGATTCTACATTCAGACGGAAAAGCCATTTAACAAGACATATGCGTATTCATACAGGGGAGAAACCATTCGAATGTAATATATGTAATTATAAATTCGCACAGAAGGGATATTTAAAAACGCACATGCGTATCCATACTGGGGAGAAGCCATTTCAGTGCCATATATGTAGTATAAAATGTACCGATAAAAGCAAGTTACAAGAACATATGCGTGTGCATAGTGGCGAGAAGCCTTTTCAATGCAGCATATGCAATCACAAATTCACACGAAAAAGCAATTTAAGAATACATATGCGTGTTCACAGTGGCGAGAAACCTTTTCATTGTAAAATGTGCAGTTATATGTTTGCCGAGAAAGCTAGTTTGCAAAGACATATGCTTGTTCATAGCGGCGAGAAACCTTTCCAGTGTACAATATGTAGCTGTACATTCACACAGAGAGGCAGTTTACAAAAACATATGCGAGTTCATACCGGTGAGAAGCCTTATGAGTGCAGCATATGTAATTACAAATGCACACAGAAAAGTAGTTTACAGAAGCATATGCTGGTGCATAGTGGTGAAAAACCTTTTCAATGTACTTTGTGTAATTACAAATGTACAGATAAAAGTAGATTACCAGAGCATATGCGAATTCACACTGGCGAAAAGCCTTTTGAATGTAAGATATGCAATCAAAGATTCTCACGAAAGGGAAATTTAGGAACGCATATGCGTGTTCATACTGGCGAGAAACCATTTCAATGTAATTTATGTGATTACAAATGCACGCAGAAGGATTATTTAGAGAAACATTTGCGCACTCATAGCAACATTGAAACGCAGTTTATTAAAATAGATGTACATAGTATTGATACAGTCTTCTCAGAAATAAAATCATAAAGGTTGTAGTATTCATTGTTAACAACTTGTATAGTATTTGTAATCCATTTTGTAAAATTTATTAAGTGTACAGTTTTATGTAGAGAGTAATTAAAAATAACCTTTTTTTATAATTGTGATGCAATCTTTAAAGAGGTATTAATTTTCGTTTTTTTGAGTACATCTTATTCTATAGACCTACAGAGTAATATTTAAACAAAAACAGCTTGACTTGTTAAAAATTGAGTGAGATACAGACAGCAGTTTGAAGATCTAGTTTGTAAAATTGCAGAATACCAAGGTGATAATCTACAGAGCTGGTTTATAGCTTAAAATGTTGCCAAGAGTTACTTTTCCAATTTAAGGTACCTTTTGTAAATTGCATCACAATTATTGCAGTAATATGAATAATTAAATTCTTTGTGTTTTTGTCAAACTGTTGAACATCATTCAGCTTTCAACTTCCATCAAATTTCTTTAAGTTTGTAGATATTTCTTGAGCAAGATAATTTATGCCGAAAAAATATTTTAGTACTTTTTTTTTAGAAATTGTTTATTAAAAGAAAAATCCCATCAAAAGAAGGTTTGGAGGCCTTACAGGCACCCTGCTCCTCATCTTTCCTGACTAATTTTATCAAGAACAAAATAATAGAGCTGAAGCAGCATGATATTTCCATAGAATTTTGTTTTTTTAGATTTTTCTATTTTGGATCTTATTGTTTTAAGATGCAGTTGCAGAAAAAATTTTGCATGTACCACGTCAGGCAGGTGCTTCACAGGACTTGAGGCTTCCAGGGCAAGTCCTGAAATTGACTTGCTCATCCTGTAAAGTATCACTTTCCTGACTTGTTATGTAAATAACTATTTCTTTAAATGTCAGAGAAACATGATATTTGGTGACTTGATGCACAAACTTAAAGATTTACTTTTTCGCCGCACCAAAAATATTCCAGAATATCAACTGCAAGTTGAATTAGCCGAAAAAGACATTCAGAGACATTCATAGTCTAGGAATTGTACAGGCTAATTGTGTGCCAAATAATGATTTGCTCTTAAATAATGTGCTGAGAAATTAAGGCAGAGGAAGATATGTCAAAAGGATAGCTAAAACACAGAGTGCAGAACTGAAAATTGTCAAGTGGTTACATACAAGATTTACTTAGTACATTTATTGGAGCTTACCCAGAAGGTAAGGTCGAACCTTTTGATAAGCTAAGTACCCAGTAAATTTATGGAAGGCTTAGATCTAATTGATTCCCTTTTCGGGGATCTAAAAAAATATTAAATGCATATTCTTTTCTATTTACTTGATATGCGTGTTATTGTTGCTTGGCTATTATACAGATGGATCCTCATTGATTGTAGCATAAATTATAAAAAAACAGCTGTCATCATACAAGTTCAAATTGGATGCCGCAGAGTCTTTATGCTGATCTGGAAAGCAGAAAAAGCAAAAAGAATCATCTACTATTACGCCACGCAGAAGATGTGGACTGCGGAAACGATAAAACTGACCATGCAATGGCCAGAATATGTGTCAAAAACGGGACATGCAAAAATAGCAAATGCCAAAAAATTACAAAAGTCAAATGGACAAAATGTAACTGCTATCTGTGTTTTCCTCATTTGTAGTCTCATTGAAAGTTAACCAATCAGCTTTTTGAATTAGTGGTTCTACAATTCTAAGCATTTCTTGTAAAACTCCACTTCTCTTCAAGCTAGTTGTTAGGTGTGCCTCCTTCTTATCCTTCTCGGACAAACTTCAATGTCAATGTGAAAAGAGGGATAAACGCCACATGTAGTTTTCTTTCGTTTCGGTACTTTTCTAATTTTGTCTAAATATGGGGTGTAATTTACAACAGGTGTCGCAGGAATACCTCCTAAGAGGTTTATAACAACTAAATCAAGAGAATATTCGAAGAACTATTTACTAGACTCTAGTAATTAGACAATCCTTGAATAAGAACTAAATTGAAAATACATTCAAATGGACTTAGAGACCTGCTCGAGCCTGGTTTTCTAGTCGGACCTTTACGCGGCCCGGGTCAAAGCTCAGGTTGGAGTTGGGCCGAGCCGCAATTAAAAATTGACTGAACTTTTCGGGCCTATGTTGGGCAGTTCGGACTTCTCAAGCCGTTCGGTCTTGTCGAGCTGTTGGAGTCTATAGGGACGTACAGGTTTGTCTTGGACTTCTCGGTCCTTCGGACTCCTGGGGTCTATCGAACCTTTTGAACTTCTCAGCCCTTTGGGTCTACCGGGCCATTTGGATCTTTCGGGTCTATTGGCCCTCTCGGGCCTCACGAGTCTTTCGGGCTTTTTGGCCCTTCGGATCTATCGGGTCGTGGGATCTCTTAGGCCGTCGGATTTCTCATGGCGTCTCGACGGACCTCTCTGGCCGTTCGAGCCAGAAGTTACAGGATTGTTTTCGGGCCGGGTCAAGTTTGTCCCCAATCGGGTTGGGCCGGGCCGGGCCCGGAAATTTCGGCTCGTGCAGGGCTCTAAGTTAAATTATCTCCTGCAATCTTTCCCACCTTCTTTCGACCACGAAACATCTCTGTTTAAATTTCGGTCTTTGGGAGAGCATTTAATATAGTACCAGGAAAAGATAGAACATAGGTTAATGTGAAAAGAGAAAGGTTTAGATCAATAAATGCTTGTAGGGTTTCATTTCTCATTTCGTTCCTATTATGCAGTTCAGCAATAGGGCTGTTGAGTAATCCAATCTGTAACGGTGGCGTCAATATTGTTAATCGCAGCCAAATCCTCACTATTACAGTTCGCTTCAAAGAAATTAAAGTTATGCGCGCGGAAGATAATATGGAAGTGGCAGAAATGGAACTGTGAATATGTGGAGTCCACCGAAGATTACTGATTATATTCAACCCTCCCAGAAATCAGCCCGACCTAAGTGGCCTCGAGCAATTGTGGGATCATCATCGTGTGCTCAGGTTATATCAACTCACCCAGTGCAATTCATTGGCAATGATAGCAGTAGGCCCACATTCCTCTCTTAATGTGGAGTGACCTCTCACTCTGATGTAGTCTTTGCTCATTCCGCCATCTCCTGCAAGCTCATTTACTCCTTATTGCTAGGACCCAGTCGTTTTTGATACAAGATACTTTTAGTTAACCATTTAAAGAAAAGTTACCAAAAGCGACGTTAAAATGGAATTTTGAAAAAGCCGACTGGAAACTACGCTGAATCTGCTGAAAATCTTATGATCCCAGACACCTGATAGACACAAACGTCGACACCAGTTATGCTCGGATCATAGAGGCAATTGCCTACTAGGGCTGCTAAGAAAGCTATGCCTAGAGCGAAAGTTAAACGATACGCCCCATACTGGACTGAAGAGCTCTTGCACCTAAAAAAAAGAAGAGATCAAGCAAAATAATTAGCCGAGAGGACTGGGAACACGGATGACAGGCAAGATCATAAGCAGAAAAACGCACTACTCAGGGAAAGAACAATTCACTCCAAACGGGACTCATACAGATCTTTCCTAAGCAGACTCGATTTCCGAAAGGACGGGCTAAAAGCTCACCGTTTTGTTTCAATGTTGAATAACGACAATGGTCCCAGGGAGAAAAATTCTTTTTCCAACGGTGCAAGCCTGCTCACATCTGACACTGAAATAGCAAAATTCTGCGATCACTATGCAAAAATAAGCAATTTCACCACGAGAAAAGAGATGGGTCCCCCAAAAACCAAAATGACGACAGATTGCCTATTTGATGAGGAGATGACCTTGATGTATTCCGATTTTAGCAACTTTGAGCTCAATCTAGTCCTAAAAGAAACAAAAACAGGAAATAGCCCGGATCCA
>VTPC01003660.1:14201-37355 GCA_011009095.1 Ignelater luminosus | reverse complement strand
AAAAAAATATTAAATGCATATTCTTTTCTATTTACTTGATATGCGTGTTATTGTTGCTTGGCTATTATACAGATGGATCCCCAATGATTGTAGCATAAATTATAAAAAAACAGCTGTCATCATACAAGTTCAATTGGATGCCGCAGTCTATATGCTGTCTGGAAATCAGAAGAAACAAGAAGAATCATCTGGACTGCCAAAATGATAAAACCGACCATTGGGCAGAGTATCTGGAGATGCAAAAATAGCAAGTACCAAAAAATTATAGCTCTTATCTTCGTTACCTTTTACAGCAGATACTACAAAAACTGAAAAGTGTCTGATGAAGAATACTGTTCAGATCACATCTGTTTTAATATAGTAAAGCTTCAAAAAGAAAGGATGGTATATCATAACCGTAGAAGAAATGGTTGGAAGTCTTTCAAGACAGACTTTAATTAAAATCTTCAGAGTTAACATTAAAAGCAGATATGGTCTTGAAATTGCTGTAGAACAGATAGACGAGCTGGTGGTGCTTGGAGAGGCACGGTTCTGCGTAGCCATGTACTCTACCTTGTTCTGGTTGACAATTGTTTTCGAGTGGACCCAGGCAGATATCACCGGGCAACGTCCGGGGGCCCTCGAACCTCTGCAGGTCCCTGCACGTCAATCCTACAAAGGAGCGGCCAACGGGGAGGTGAGTGTTATGGAGATAGCTAAAGCGTCTTTTGCAGGTCGCCATGATCGATAACGCACAACAAAGATTTAAACGCAACGGGTAATCTTTCTCTCCTCTGTAAAACTAATGCCAGATAACCTTTTTTCTTCTGCTTTTGTAAAGGGAGATTTTTGTATACGTATCCATATCTGTACACTTAAATGGCAACTCAATGAGGTGTCTATCGAACCTTTTGAACTTCTCAGCCCTTTGGGTCTACCGGGCCATTTGGATTTTTCGGGTCTATTGGCCCTCTCGGGCCTCACGAGTCTTTCGGGCTTTTTAGGCTTTTTGGCCCTTCGGATCTATCGGGTCGTGGGATCTCTTAGGCCGTCGGATTTCTCATGGCGTCTCGACGTACCTCTCTGGCCGTTCGAGCCAGAAGTTACAGGGTTGTTTTCGGGCCGGGTCAAGTTTGTCCCCCAGTCGGGTTGGGCCGGGCCTGGAAATTTCGGCTCGTGCGGGGCCCTAGGTTAAATTATCTCCTGCAATCTTTCCCACTTCCTTTTGACCACGAAACATCCCTGTTTAAATTTCGGTCTTTGGGAGAGCATTTAATATAGTACCAGGACAAGATAGAATATAGGTTAATGTGAAAAGAGAAAGGTTTAGATCAATAAATGCTTGTAGGGTTTCATTTCTCATTTCGTTCCTATTATGCAGTTCAGCAATAGGGCTGTTGAGTAATCCAACCTGTAACGGTGGCGTCAATATTGTTAATCGCAGCCAAATCCTCACTATTACAGTTCGCTTCAAAGAAATTAAAGTTATGAGCGCGGAAGATAATATGGAAGTGGCAGAAATGGAACTGTGAATATGTGGAGTCCACAGAAGATTACTGATTATATTCAACCCTCCCAGAAATCAGTCCGACCTAAGTGGCCTCGAGCAATTGTGGGATCATCATCGTGTGCTCAGGTTATATCAACTCACCCAGTGCAATTCATTGGCAATGATAGCAGTAGGCCCACATTCCTCTCTTAATGTGGAGTGACCTCTCACTCTGATGTAGTCCTTGCTCATTCCGCCATCTCCTCCAAGCTCATTCACTCCTTATTGCTAGGACCTAGTCGTTTTTGATACAAGATACTTTTAGTTAACCATTTAAAGAAAAGTTGCCAAAAGCGACGTTGAAATGGAATTTTGAAAAAGCCGACTGGAAACTACGCTGAATCTGCTGAAAATCTTGTGATCCCAGACACCTGATAAACACAAACGTCGACACCAGTTATGCTCGGATCATAGAGGCAATTGTCTACTAGGGCTGCTAAGAAAGCTATGCCTAGAGCGAAAGTTAAGCGATACGCCCCATACTGGACTGAAGAGCTCTTGCACCTAAAAGAAAGAAGAGATCAAGCAAGATAATTAGCCGAGAGGACTGGGAACACGGGTGACAGGCAAGATCTTAAGCAGAAAAACGCACTACTCAGGGAAAGAACAATTCACTCCAAACGGGACTCATACAGATCTTTCCTAAGCAGACTCGATTTCCGAAAGGACGGTCTAAAAGCTCACCGTCTTGTTTCAATGTTGAATAACGACAATGGTCCCAGGAAGAAAAATTCTTTTTCTAACGGTGCAAGCCTGCTCACATCTGACACCGAAATAGCAAAATTCTGCGATCACTATGCAAAAATAAGCAATTTCACCACGAGAAAAGAGATGGGTCCCCCAAAAACCAAAATGACGACAGATTGTCCATTTGATGAGGAGATGACCTTGATGTATTCCGATTTTAGCAACTTTGAGCTCAATCTAGTCCTAAAAGAAACAAAAACAGGAAATAGCCCGGATCCAGATGAAATACATCCTGAATTCCTGAAACATTTTGGACTGAGAGCTTGGACTTCTGTTTTGGCCTTTATAAACCTTATTTGAAGGTCGCACCATCCGTTCGAATAGCGTAAGGCGGAAGTTATCTCCATCAACAAGAAGGGCAAGGAACCAAACACGCCCACAAGCTTTCGGCCCATATCACTAACGAGCGTATTCTTCAAAGTATATGAGAGAATGTTGCTGCGCAGGCTACAAGTAGTAACATAAGGAAGAAGCTAATATCAAACAGGCAAGCAGGCTTTAGAAGACATAGAGAAACAATGGAGCAAGTTGCCAGGCTAACTCAGGAGATTAAGCACTGTATTCTGTATATTGTATTAATCGATTTTAGGATTGCCTTTGACCGGGTATGGAGGAAGAAACTATTTAGTAAACTACAACTTTTCGGCCTCAAAGGAAATATGCACAGAGCTATCTTCTCCTTTCTCTCACAGAGGTACATACGCGTAAAGTATGGCGAAGCCCTCTCTCAGTACAGGCAGATCAAGCATGGACTCTCTCAAGGATCTATCATCAGCCCAGTTCTCTTTAATCTAATGATCAATGATGTTATTGCTGCAGTCCAGAGTATCCCTGGTACGCAAGCTTTACTTTATGCAGATAACTTCTTTAGTCATTTGGGCAACAGCAGTAAGATAAAGGCGTTAGAGGCCACCTAAAACCAGGCCTTAGCCCAACTTTCATCTTGGGCTAATAAAAACTAGTCGTCAACCCAGAAAAATCGGAATTCCAACTGTTTACACTGTCCACGAAGCAACAAGGAGGACTATCTTCACTCTACGAGTCAATCCGCTACTTATTTAGGGGCTCAGCTTGACACTAAGTTGCAGTGGTCAAAGCACGTCGATCAGCTAGCACAGAAGGGAAGTAAACGAATGAGGTTACTGAGTAGACTAGCTGGAACGAAATGGGGAGCCACGGAAAACGTCTTGACGCAGGCATACGCCTCGTATGTAAGACCCATGATGGAGAATGGAAACGAACTGATTGCCACAGCCACCAAGACAACTCTGGAGAAGCTAGATAGAACCCAGAACCAAGCCCTGAGATTGATAGCTGCGGATCTCAGGTCCATCTCTATTAATGCGATGGAACTGCAAACCGGTGTAGATCCCCTATCAGTAAGAAGATATTTACCAGGCAGTAAAAAGTCTAAATGAAAAGGTAAATCGCATGGAAAAACTATAAGCCTCCCACTCAGCGACTGTAAACACAAAAATCCTTCTCTGTAAAAGCGTCCGAGCTCGGAGAGGCATATAATCTGGATATAAAATAAAGAGTTCCCTTCCCAGGATATGCAGTTACGGAGGTTTTGGTGCCCCACATCGCTTGATCGAGCCGATGAATAAAAGTGAAACTCCATCAATCATGCAAACAGCCATTGCACTGGAAACCATTCATGAAAGATGTCCAGTCACCGATGGCTCGGCGCTTGATGCTCGTGCTAATGGAGGCGCAGGAGTCCACGCAGAAAACTTTCAGCAGATCTCATAGGCAGTCGAGGCATTGGCCTCGAATTTTGATGGAGAGGTAAAGACTGTCCTCCTAGCTCTTAGAAATAAAGCAGTTCTTCTCATTGATTCCCAGATGATTTGTCTCGCGACAAAAATTTAATTGAAGAGTCGGCACTATGCGCCTCGGTATCTTAGAGACAGTACACAATAATATCTAAACTGAATGTTTTGCATGGTAGTTGTCATTAATTCGTAACTCACCCAATATTCTGCACTTTTCTGTAGTTTTTGATTTGATACCGTCATCAAGGTGAGAAGAGCACACTTATCTGAAAGATTCATGTTACGCCACTGGAGAAAAGTAACTTAGCATTTTTCTCGCTGGACGCTTTTCGCTTTTGCTTTTAAGTAGAGTGCATGTTAACCTACGTTTTAATTAATGGTTTTTACCTTAGCTGACAGAAACAGACTAGTTTTATCAAGTTTTATGTAATTTGGTTTGGTTACACTTTGGTTGTTACCATTCTACCATTTGCAGGGGTAAGTAACCTAGAAACATTTTCTAATGCTTATTTAAAATTCCTTTTAATCTTCTATGATTACCTAAATGTTATTTATAGAAGGGAATTTATTATTATTAACGACGAAGGTATCAACCTATAGTTACCATGATAAATTCATTTCTTCTAGGAGCTGACTCGACCTTGTTATGAAAATTATTTAATAACTTGGAAAAACAAAAATTATAAAGCAACGATAATGGAAATTAAAATTGAACCCGAAGAATATAAAATTGACATAAAAACATGCTACCTACATGCTAACAACTTAGAAGAGGTTTTATTACCCGACGAACACTGTAATAAACTAGAATTTGGCTTTAAAATGTGCACTAAGTTAAATCGATGTTGTTTCTTATTACAGACAATATTAAGGAAGAACAATTGGATTCATCAGTAACAGCAGACGATTCTAGTCTTAAATATGTCCACAATTTGTTTGTAAACGACAGCGGTAAAGATGACACACTTACTACAGACAACTACACTGATGAGAAACATTTTTCATGTGAACTATGCAATTACAAATGCACAAATGAAAATAATTTGAAACAACACAGAAGAACTCACACTACTCAAACTGAACTTCATACTGGTGAGAAGCTTTTTGAGTGTAATGTATGCAACTACAAAACCTCAGAGAAATGTAATATGGATAGGCATTTGCGTATTCACACTGGCGAGAAACCTTTTGAATGTGAAGTGTGTCGGCATAGATTCTCAGAAAAAAGCAAGTTGAACCGACATATGAGTGTTCATACAGGTGAAAAAGCATATAAATGTAGTACGTGCGATTATAAAACAGCAAGAAAAGATCTTTTGGAAAGACATGAACGTAATCATAATGGTGATAAGTTTTTTGAATGTAATATGTGTGATTATAAATCAACCAGAAAAGATGCTCTGGAAAAACACATAAACAGTCACAGTGATGAGAAACTTTATACATGTAATGCATGCAGTTATAAATGCTCGGATAAGAATAGCTTAGTTAGGCACCAGCATATTCATACTGGCGAGAAACGATTTGCATGTATCGTATGTGACTATAAATGCTGGGATAAGCGCAGTCTAGCCAGACACTTACGTGTTCATACTGGTGAGAAATCCTTTCAATGCAATATTTGTAATTATAAATCAGCGAGAAAAGATCTTATGAAAAGACATATCCGTAATCACAGCGGTGAGAAATCTTTCAAATGCAATGTGTGTGATTATAAATCAGCAAGAAAAGATATTTTGGAAAGACACATAAGGAATCACAGTGAGAAACATTATGTATGCAATATATGCAATTTTAAGTGTTCGGATGAAAATAGTTTAGTTGATCACAAACATATTCTTTGTACAGAAAAACCTTTTGCATGCAGTGTATGTGATTACAAATGTTCAGATAAACGTAGTTTAGATAGGCATTTACGTGTCCACACTGGTGAGAAATCCTTCAAATGCAATATTTGTGATTATAAATCAGCCAGAAAAGATGTTTTGAAGAAGCATATGCGTAATCATAGTAAGGACAAGCGTTACGTATGTAATGTATGTAATTACACGTGCCTCATAAAACGTGGTTTGAAGAAACACGTGTGTATTCATAGTGACGAAAAAGTGTTTGAATTGGCAACACAGTTACGCAATCAAACTTGCAAGAAATCATATGTATGCAATATATGTAATCGTGACTGCTACACCAAGCAAGATTTGGAAAGACATGTACGGGTTCATACTGGGGAGAAGCCTTTTGAATGTAGTAGTTGCGATTATAAATCGGCAAGGAAGAATAATTTGAAAAGGCACCAACATACTCATACTGGTGAAAAACCTTTTAGTTGTGATTTGTGCGATTACAAATGTACACGAAAAAATGAATTGCAAAAACATGTGTTGCGGCACACTGGTGAGAAACCATTTGAGTGCGAGGTATGCGATTATACTTGCACAAAAAAAGTTTATTTGGATAAGCATATGCACAGTCATACTGATGATGCTGACGAGAAACCTTTGGTGTTGGAATAGTAATTAAATAAGATGAAGAACGATGTTTTAAAATTAGTTGTCTGATATGAGCTGTAATAAATTAGTTTTGTTTAATTATTAATTCTAGTATTATAAATTTTTGTAATTTGTTTTTACTTAAATTAAAAATTAAATTCAGTGTGGTATTTTAATTATTTATTAGGATAACCTGGACATGCATCAAGTTTGGAAATTCTAATTAAAAAATTTTTTTTCCAGATCCTATGACAAACGCAGACTCATAATAAGAATTTTTATTGTTCCATAAATAATTTTGAAATTACCAGCAACATTCTAGTAGCATAGATTTACATTTTATAGTTGTACAGCTTTTCACATAAATAATGTCACAAATCGTTTTGTTTGCCTCTTGGGAAATATATCTTAGGTAGTTAACGAACACAAAAGAAAAAAAACTATACAATGATCTATTTATTAGAGCAAAATCAGTAGGTATGAGTAGTACATACAGCTGTCCCTAAAAAAGTCTTCAGAAAATGTTTACTTTCTGCACACAAGTATGCACCAAATACCATCTTCCTATTCAGAACGAACTCTTCTGATAATGCACTGTCATAGCCACAATTGATGATTTGTTTATTTTTCTTTTTTAATATTTGTGTCGTTTGAAGAGAGAACAATCGTAGGCTGTCCAACAAGATCTATAAACTTCTAAAACAGTCTGGGTCACTTTTAAACCTTGGTGATTTATATGTGTTTGCAAAATTTGTTGCTGTAAAATGTGTTGTCTTTTTAATGATACCTTTGTGGCACACATGAAGCTGAGCAAATAGGCAAATTTTTATTTTGCATATAAATATTCTACGGAATTTATAGAATTTTTCCTTTTTTTCTTTTTGGTGTTTGGTATGTAGATATCGGACAATTCTGCATGACTAAATATGTTGATTTGGGCTGTACTGTATTTTTATTTTAAATTCTAAGTAGCGAACTAAGTGTCCTAGGGGCCCCCTGCAAGATTTTCTTAAGAGGCCCTTCAACCTAAAGGCATAGCAACGTTATCATGGTCACATGAGGATCTCCCTTGGACTTAGTGTTTGGGGGACCTGAAATATCAAGTTTCTGCAGTGAGTCACTGACTATATTATGGATTTTGGAAAATTGATTTGTACGAAAGCCCTGAACAGCCAATGTAAAATATTTTCTAACTGGGAATTTTCTGTTGGCAATTTTCAGAGAGTAATTGAAAATCTCCAAATGACAACTGGAAATCTCCAGATCATAAGTACGAAAGAACTGAAGGTCCAACAAAAATTTCTACTTGATAATTTCCAGATGACAATTAGAAAATTGCAATTGCCATTTGGAAATCTAATGAAAAAGAAAATGTAGAAATCTCCAGTTTTCATTTGGATTCAGACTTGGATATATTTTTGTTACCATTCTTCATTTTTTTGAATGTTTTATTCTTCGTTTTAATTCTCTATTTTTAACTGTACCTTTCTCTATTTTCAGCTGTTTTAGTAGTCAGCCACTTCTTGTATTCTTTGTTCTTTTCTTTAATGAGTTCTTCAGTTTCTTCTGTCATCCATTGCGGCTTTAAATTTTTTCCTTTTCTTGTCTCTGTTCCCAGGACTTCTCGCGTTATTTTAATAATTTCTTCCTTTATGTTGATATATTGTTATTCAATATCGTTTGATACTGGTGTTTGATTCAATTCTACTTCTAGCCTTCTCTGGAAGAGTGCTTTGATGCTAGATAAAGCTTGTATCGCTCTGTTCCAGTTGTTTTTCCTTTTTGCCTGCTGGTTCTTGTATTTGATTTCTCATATTTTTCTTTCCGAAGAGGATTTTTATTTTTGGTAGGAGCAGATACTGGGCTGAGTTACAGTTTGGCCCTCTACAATCTTGACATATAATATTTAATCTTTGTCTCATTATTACATAATAATAATTTCCAAATAGCAACTGCAAATTTCCAAATGATAACTGGAAATCTCTACTTGTCATATGGAAATTTCAGTTGTTATCTGGAAATGCCCCGTTCTTATCTGGCAACTTCTAGTTGTTATCTGGGAATTTTAAGTTGCCATTTAGAAGCTTCCTATTAGAAAATATTGTATATATCTATGAAAGCCCCGAAGGGCCAATGTAAAATTTTCTTAACTAGAAATTTCCAGGTGGAAAGAGGAAATTTCCAATTGATAACTGCCAATTTCCAGATAACAACTGGAAATTACCTACGAAAACCCTGAAGATGACGACTTTTCAAATGAAAATTGAGAATTTTTATTTTTTTCTTTTTCCTGACTTGGAACTGAGAATTTCTAAATAACAATTAGAAGTTTTCAGATAACAACTAAAAATCTCTAGATGAGAACTGGAAATCTCCAATAAATTTTACTTAGTCTTACTGTATTGTTGATCTTGCCGTTCTGGCAGTCGTATTTGTGCAATCTCCTCACAGTTGTTGAGGTGCGCACTAGTCACGCACGCACGAAGGAGTGTCGACGACGGCTATGCGATGAAGGTGTGCCTGCAAATAGTCGTGTCGTGTGTGCAGTCTGAAGCAGACCACGTCTGTGGGAAGGTTATGAAGCAGGCGGCCACTGAGCGCCAACAGAGAGGACCACCGCTTGCCCTCCGCACCCACAGCATGCCTGACTTCTACCTCAGTCCTTAGTGTTCCTCTTAGCAGTCTTTTTGCTGTGCTGAAATCCGAGCGTATCTGGGGTTGCTGCTTCTCAGAGCCCTCTTTTGCCAGTCTATCAGCTTCTTCGTTTCCGCTGATTCCACAGTGACTGGCGAGGCAGATAGTCCACCCAGACCCTATCAACTCTGACATCAGTTGCTGACTGTAACGGACATGCAGCGTTGGAATAGTTATCTTTCAGAGACGTGAGAGTCAGAATAGCTGCCTGGGAATCAATAAGAAAAACTGCTTTATTTCTAAGGGCTAGGAGGACAGCCTTTACCTCTCCATCAAAATGTGAGATCTGAAAGTTTTCTGTGTGGATTCCTGCGTCCCCTTTACCACGAGTATCAAGCGCCCGGCCATCGGTGTACAGGTGGATGCATTCTGTGACTGGATATCTTTCATTAATAGTTCCCAGTGCTATGGCTCGTTGCTTGGATGGTAAAGTTTCACTTTTATTCATCGGTCTGATCAATTCCAATCTCGCCTTAGGGATGTGGCGCACCAAAACGTTCCTAACTGCTTATCCTAGGAAGGGTACTCTCTCTTTTATATCCAAATTATATGCCTCTCGGAGCTCGGCCGCTTTTACAGGGATGGATTTCTGTGTTTTCAGTCGCTGGGCGAGCGGCTTATAGTCTTTCCAGTAGTCCTGGGGATGATAACTTGAAACTCCCAGATGACAACTGGATTTACGAAATTTACAAAAGCCTTGAAGGGTCAATGAAAAATTCTTTTTAATTGGAAATTTCTAGATGACGACTGCAAAATTGCGATTCCATTTGGAAATTTTAGGAAAAAGAAAATGTAGGAGTTTCCGGTTTTTATCTGGAAATTTCTAGTTAAGAAAACTTTTTATTGGCCCTTCATAGCTTTTGCAGAAATTCCCAAACGGCAATTGCAAATTTCCAAATCATAACTGAAAATCTCTACTTGTCATATGAAAATTCCAGTTGTTATCTGGAAATTCCCCGTCTTATCTGACAGTTTCAGGCTGTTATCTGGAATCTTTTAGTTACCATTTTGGAAACATTTCTATTAGAAAATATTGGAAATTTTCAATTGTTATTGTATTTCCACCTAATATCTGGAGATCTCCAGTTTTCATCTGGAAATGTCCAGCTACAAGAAAATTTACATTGGCTCTTCGGGGCTTTCACAGATAATTTCCAGTTGTTATCTGAAAACTTCTAGTTGTTTTCTGGAAACCTTCAGTTATCATTTGAAAACTTCCTACTCGAGAATAGTGGAAATTTCTAATTGTCATTTACACCTAACTAAGAAAGCCCCGAAGGGCCAATGTAAAATTTATTTTAACTGAAAATCTGCTAACTGTAACTGCAAATTTCCAAATTCTGACTGGAAATTTTCATTTGTCATATGAAAATTTCCAGTTACAAGAAGATCTACATTGGCCTTTCGGGGCTTTCACATATAATTTTCAGTTGTTATCCGAAAAGTCTAGTTGTTTTCTGGAAACTTTCAGTTATCATTTGGAAACTTCCTACTCAAGAATATTGGAAATCTCCAATTGTCATTTCCACCTATCTAAGAGCCCCGAAGGGCCAATGTAAAATTTCTTTTAACTGGAAATTTAACAGTAAGTACAAATTTCTAAATGCTGACTGGAAATCTCTACTTGTCATATAAAAATTCCAGTTGTCATCTGATAATTTCCAGTTACAAAAAATTTTCATTGGACCTTCGGGGCTTTCATAGGTAATTTCCAGATGTTATCTTAAAAGTCTAGTTCTCTGCTGTAAACTTTCAGTTATCATTTGGAAACTTCCTACTCGAGAATATTGAATATTTCCAATTGTCATTTCCACCTATTTAAGAAAGCTCCAAAGGGTCAATGTAAAATTTCTTTTAACTGGAAATCTCCTAACTGTAAGTGCAAATTTCCAAATTCTGACTGGAAATCTCCACTTGTCATATGAAAATTCCAGTTTTTATCTGGGAATTTTCCGTTCTTATCTGACAACTTCTAATTGCTATCTGGAAATTTCCTGTTACTATTAAGAAATTCTTATTAGAAAATATTGGAATTCTCCAGTTGCTATTTCCACCTATCATCTGGAGATTTCTAATTACGCCTGGAAATGTTCAGTTATCAGTTAGAAATATCCAGTTCTCATCTGGAAATTCTCAGTTAGAAGAAAATTTACATTTTTCGTAGGTAATTTCCAGTTGTTATCTGAAATCTTCCAGTTGTCTCGAAACTTGTAGTTATTGTGCGGAAATTCCTATTAGAAAATACTGGAGATTTCCAATTGGCATTTCCACCTATCTACAAATCTAAAATTCTTTTAACTGGTAATTTGCAAATTGCAACTGCAGATTTTCAAATGAATACTGGAAATTCCCACCTGTCATATTGAAATCTCAGTTGTTATCTGGTAATTTTCAGTTGTTATCTGGTAATTTTCAGTTGTTATCTGAAAACTTCTAGTTGGTTTCTGAAAATTTCCCGTTACAATTTGGAAATTTCCTATTAGAAAGTATTGAAAATTTTCAGTTGTTATTTCCATCTATCATCTGGAGATTGCCAGTTGTAATTTGAAAATTTTCAATTGTCATCTGAAAATGTTCAGTTATCAGTTAGGAATTCCCAGTGAAATAAAATTTTCATTGGTTCTTCGGGGCTTTTGGGGCTAGATGGAAATGGCAATTGAAAATTTTCAATATCTTTTAGTAGAAAGTTTCCAAACGGTAACTAGGAAATTCCAGAAAACAACTGAGATTTTCACGTGGCAAGTGGAAATTTCTAGTTATCATTTGGAAATTGCAGTTGCCATTTGGAAATTTTCATTTGTCATCTTGAAATCTTCACCTATCATTTGGAAATTTTTACTTGCCATCTGGAAATTTCTTGTTAAAAAGGATTTTTCATTGACTCTTCAGGGCTTTCGCAGACTTGCTCGTGAAAAATGTGACGGGATTTTCTTAAATGTGGGAAAAATGCAAGAAGATCTAATTAAATCTATCTTCCTTCCATCGCATCGTGTAAAGTATTCAATAGAAGACACAATTTTACTGCCGAAAACTTAGGAAGATACTTAGTATGTAACTTTAACAAGATGTAATTAATGATCAATTAAGTTAATTGTTATTTTAGCAATATCAAGTATAAAAGATGTGCAGATTATGTATAATCCTTTGTATTATGCATAATTTTCAAAAATAGAAAATTAATAAGCTAAGTTTAAATGCATATCTTAGATTTTTTAAAGCATATTTTGTCTGCATGTTTGACGATCTGTTTCACTGCAAATTGCCACCAACACAACGCCCTTTTGTTGCACGTGTTGGTTGCACACGGATAACTGAAAAGACACACGGTCTTCCCAATGTTCTCTCTCTAACGTAATACACATTCCTTCCATAAGCGCTGGCGCCAGAAATCTAAAATACGGGGATGTTAGCACCGAGGTTCAGGATTAAAATTTAATTACAAACAACTTTAAAGGGTAACTTAATAGATGTTGATGCGTATGGTTTTAAGAATATCAGTACTGATTAGATCTAACGATAAAGAGACGATATTCAACTTAGCTTTTAAATTCATGAGGAATATAAATTGTCTTCCGGTTTCCAAGGGCTTGAAAAGACATACATTCTGTTACTAATTCTGTATGTAGAAAGTTACGAAATTTTTCGTTTTTTTTTTCTGAAAAGGCCCCGATTAATCCATAAACAGCCAGCAAAAAAGATACGATGGTATCGCTCGCATTTCTGACAGATAACCCATCACTCGAACAATTTCCGTCGGTTTAATCTTGATTTAAACATGTCATACATTTCCTTAAAGTTTTGATTTCATTCCGTCCATCTGTAGGGCTGAAATTCTTTCCGTGTGTGACTTACAATTAATTAATATGAATTGATCAGCATGCTACAAGATTTATTAGAATCAAGCCTCATACGTCGAGCCAGAAGATATAGAGGAGTTGATGGTTTTTTGCTCCGCTACGGACATCGTGCAATTTTTTTTTACTAAAGCGGAAAATTGTATAGTCACTTGGTGCAATAGTCCTCAGATCTAGGTAACTAAGCAACGATAACATTACAACTTTTTAATCATACTATCAAGTATTCACATCTACTCAGTTCTATTAATCTCAATTCATACAAAATTGCAAGTTTAAAGAGCTTTAAAGGTTTATATCTTGTAAAATAGGCAGTTAACGGCAAATTGTTATATAGGAGTGGCAGCTTTTTCTTTTTCAAACAAGCAGGCAATGACCCATTAGGCCTTTCAAGCCGAATGAAAACTATCCACGGACTCAAGTGAATATGCCAGTTGCCATTTACGCGGTTTTGCTGACAATCCGCTAAAAACCAGTGGTTGAGTTAATCCAGCGTGTTATTAACTTGAATGTCACACGCAACGCCTTAATGAGCAAAATTACTCCGTACTCGGTATGAAGTGTGCAGGTATTGATCGTTGTCATTTTTCAGTGACGAGTCCAGAATAAGAAGGAAAGATCGTACGGAGATATGATGGTTAGTGCTTACATTCGTTTGATATTTTCGGAAAAAACAACGTTTACGTCTTTCTATCTTTTATATTATTTAAGTTCAGCCATTCGTTTTTCAAATCTTCTAAAATCTGTTTGTCTCATGATCAGTTCTTGCTTGCCATATTCTTTGCATAAATTTGCATAAACGGGGAGGGTTTTCATTGAATTCCAAAACAAACGCGTGCTGAGTTCTGCAACAAAAGAGGGAGTCCTCTTCAGCCTCCAAAGCCAGCATGAAAGGTTTCCTTGGATTCAGAAAAAGGGCACGGGATCCAGCTTTGGACTCCAAAACACACACTGTGCTGTGCCACTCAACAAGCCACCTCCGGTGGAATTTTTTACTCTTCAACAAGCTATCTACTGCGGCCCAAGGTCGGGCTTTGTTCTCCATTAACCTTCTTCAAAGAGCTAAATAACAAATATGGACCAAACTGTGTCTTTCAAAAACTATTGTTAGTGGTCCTCCATTAAGCTTTTTGAAAAACACTTAATAGGAACGGGGATCGGGCTTCGCCCTTCTGCAGGACACCTGTGGTTGCCCACGGTTGGGTTTCATTCTCCATTAATTTTCTCCAGACAGCTAAAACCGAATACCGAAGCTGCGCTTTTCATTAACCATTGTCGAGTTGTACCATTGAAGATGGCCCAAGTTCGGGCTTTGCCCTTTATTATCCTTCTTAAGAAAACTAGATACGATCACTGGTTGTCTACTTGCAGTGACCCAAAGTCGGCCTTGGCCCTCAATTAAACTTCTTCAGAGAGATAAGAATGAATAATAAGTCGAACTGCGCCTTCCATTAACCATTGTCGTGCTGCGCACTCAACAGGCCACATCGGTGGCCTAGGGGCTAACTTTACCTTTCATTAGCCTTCTTAAGGAAATTAAATAGGAATGGGGGTCGGGCTGAGCCTTTTAACAACTTCTATTAACCTTCTTCAGGGAGGTAAAAGCAAATACGGATCGAGCTACGTTTTCCATTAACCACTGTCAAGTCACATCCTTCAACAGGCCATTTGTGGTGATTTAAAGTCGGGCTCGTCCTCCATCAACCTTCTTAAGAAAACGGGGACGTTGTACTCTTCAACAAGCTACCTGCGGTAGCCCAAGGTCGAGTTTCACGGATCAAGCTGCACCTTTCATTAACCATTGTCGGGCTGTACCATCAAAGGTAGCTCAAGGTCGGACTTTGCCCTCCACTAACCTTCTTCTAAAAACCATATACCATCACTGGTCGAGTTATGCCGTCCAACAGATTACAGTCCAACGCCAGTCTTGGCCCTCTATTAACCTTTTTTAGAGAACTAAAACCGAATACAGTTCGAACTGTGCATTTTATTAACTATTGTCAAGCTGCGCCATTCAACAAATCACCTTGGATGACCCAAAGCCACACTTTGTTCTCATCAACCTTTTTAAAGAAAATTATATAAGAAAGTGTGTACTTTCAACGTATTTACAACCTCGGAATCTCAAGGTTGGACTTGGTTCTCTATTGTTGTTATTTTGTGGCTGAGGCTACAGGTCACGGTTTCCTTGACCCTTGTGGTTTCAGCTACTATGGTTATTTACCTGCAAACTAGAATTTAACCAAACCCGAGGTTTTCCAACTCCGGTAGGTATTCTTAACGGGCAACTTATCGTAGTCACATGAGAACCACTGCTTTACGTCCCATCCTTTTCGAGAAACCTCAGGAGCGGAACACGCAACCATTGGGTTGGTAGTCAGATGCGTAACCTATTAATCTTCTTCAGGGAGCTAAGGAAAAATACAGGACAAGCTACGCTTTCCATTAACCGTTGCTAGACTGCGTAACGCAATAGGACACCTCAGGTGACCCAAAATCTGACTTAACTTTTTTACGAAGACTAGATACCAGCACAGGTCGGGTTGCGCCTTCCATTCATTGTTGTGAAACTGCGTCACTCAACGGGCTACATTTCAGGTTTTGCCCTCGATTACCTTTTTAAAAAGAACTAAATAGGAGTGCATATTGGGCTCTGTCCTTTAAACGTCTATGCATGTTATCCCAAATATGGGCTTTGCTTTCCATTAACCTTCTTCAGACAGATAAAAACAAATACGGGTCAAGCTGCGTCTTCCATTTACTATTGCTGAGCTGTGTTACTCAACAGGACATCTCCAGTTGTCCAAGGACAGTCTCTACCCTTAATTACCCTTAAAAAAATCAAATACAACCACTAGTCGGGTTGCACCCTTCAACAGACCACCTGTGTTCGTCCAAGAACACTCTTGATCTCCATTAGCCTTCTTCAGAGAGCAAAAACGAATACGAGTCAATCTGTGTCTTCTATCAACTATTGTTGACCTGCGCCACTCAACAGGACATCGCCAGTGTTACAAGGACAGTTTCTACCCTTCATTAACCTTTTTGAGAAAATTACATACGACCACTGGACGGGCTGCACCCTTTAACAGACCACCTATGGTCGCCCAAGAACACTCTTGATCTCTATTAACCTTCTTCAGACAGCTAAAAGCGAATACGAGTCAAGCTGTGTCTTCTATCAACTATTACTGAGTTGTGCCACTCAACAGCACATCTTCGGTGGTACAAGGACAGTCCCTACCCCTCATTAACCTTTTTGAGAAAATTACATACAACCACTGGACGGGCTGCACCCTTTAACAGAGCACCTCTGGTCGCCCAAGAACACTCTTGATCTCCATTAACCTTTTTCAGACAGCTAACAACGAATACGGGTCAAGCTGCGCCTTCCATTAACTATTGTTGAGCTGTGTCACTCAACAGGACATCTCCAGTGGTCCAAGGACAGTCTCTACCCTCCATTAACCTTTAGAAAAATCAAATACAACCACTAGTCGGGCTGCACCCTTCAACAGACCACCTGTAGTCGCCCAAGAACACTCTTGATCTCCATTAACCTTCTTCAGACAGCTAAAAACGAATACGGGTGAAGCTGTGTCTTCCATAAATTATTGTTGAGCTGTGCCACTCAACAGGACATCTCCAGTTGTCCAAGGTTGGTTTTTATCTTCCATTGACCTTTAAAAAAACTTCAAATATAACCACTGGTTGGGCTGCGCCCTTCACCAGACCACCTGTGGTCGCCCAAGAACACTCCTGACCCTCCATTAATTTTCAGAGAACTAAGAACGAATGCAAGTCGAACTGTGTCTTTAATCAACCATTGTCGAGCTGCATCACCCAACAAGCCACCTCCAGTACCTTAAAGTCGGGATTTGCTTCGATTAATCTTTTAGAAGAAAACTTAATAAAAACCAGCATTGGCTCTGTCTTTCAACAGGCCATCTGTGGTGGCTCAAAGTCGGATTTTGTCCTTCATTAGCCTTCTTCAGAGACCTAAAAACAAATACGAGCAAAAATGCGTTTGGCGTTAATCATTGTAGGGTTTGCTCACTCAACGGACCATCTCCGAAAGTCTAAAGTCAGTTTCTACTCTCATTAATTTTTTTAAGAAAATCAAATACAACTACTGGTCGGGCTGATCCCTTCAACAGACCGCCTGCGGTGGCCCAAGATAGGCTTTTGCCCCCCAATGACTTCCTTCAAGGAGCTAAAAAACAAATACGAATCGAGCTGTACCTATCATTAATAAAATTAAGGCTAAATCTTTCTCTGTTGGATAATTTAAATTAGGTACTTTCTTAAGTTTTATTTTTTATTTATTTATTTTTCTCAACCGGTTTCGTGGCTATGCACATCATCAGCCACGAAACCGGTTGCTATGGATCTCCAATACATAAATCTTTCTCTCTCTTTACTCTCTTTACCTAACTAAATGGGAACGTAGGTGGGACTACAGCGTATCAAAACAGATCTTGATGGTGGCAAGTAATGTTACTTCTTGAATAATTGGTGTCGAAATGTACATGTTGGAAGTAAAGTGTGGAAGTGTTGAAAGTGGAAGTAAAACTAATTTTCGCAAGGTCTCAAATCGTAGGAGGAGATGCAGTTTGTCTAACAGGACCTTCAATCACACCAACTGGAAGTGGAGTGGCGGGCTGTCCGCAGCCAAAGGTCACAAACGTTATTAAGATCGCAAACCGACTCAAAGCAAAGATAAAAAGCAGCAAAAGGAATGTTAGCAAGTTCATGTTTACACCTTAAACTGCTCTTTGATCACATTTAAAACGAAAAAAAGTAAAACAGGGTTTTTGGACTGTGCGAAGCATATTTTTTAATTCGTTTTTTCCTTTTTTTGTATTCAAACTTAACTTGCAACCCTTTTCAATTTTTGGTTCTGGCTTGTTTTCCATACTCAAGGCCTCGTTATAAAGTGTTTGTAGAATGCCTCGATTTCCAGTAAAACACATCAATGTTTTGAGATTTGTTAAAGTTTGGATCCGCCAAATCACAGTGTTTCCCTACACATCTCATCCCAAAAAGAGGAAAAACTCCGTTAGGATGAATTTCAGGAAAAGAGGAGGGGTTTCTTCAAATAACAAAAAATTCTTCCCTCGGAAAACAATGCAGAACGGGATGGTCAAAGTTAGAAGAACCGAACGGTTTTTCAAATTCAATTCTTGAGAACCAGTTAAGAGATTTTCACTATATTTGGATAAGTTGATCCAGTGCTGACTTAAAGTCTTTGATAACCACCGCTATAAACGGTGGCGATCCTGATGGCGAAAATGGCAAAAGACTTCTGAGACCATGCGCGCAACATTGAGGCAACGGGGATCTTTTCGAACCACGAGCCTATCTAGCCGAACAACCTGATCAAAGTCTGGTTTATAGGCGTTCTTTAGTAGGAACTGAGATTGGATTTTTGAAAGATACCAAGCTGAGATCAAGGAGTTCGGTTCTACTTAGAAATACATAGGTCTAGAGAACTGGTGGAACAAATCTTTTATCTTTCCAAGCTCAATTGTCAAAATAAGAATAAAGAGATTAGCGAGTCGCGTTTGCTGATTTGTAAACAGGAGATCAGGCTATGTCTTTGCAATGTAACAAAATTGGTGCAGGTAGACTTCGATCTTCTTTGTTTTTCCACCCCCTCTCCTATATTTGCTACCGGTATATCTCCGAAACGAAACTCCGATCAAGATGGGGCTGTTTTTGTCGTAAAGTTGGGTTTGGACGATCTTATCAAGCCACGAGCGCGATTAGCGTGCACGATGTGCAGATCAAGCCGCTGAAGGCGTTGGCATTTTCTACATGTATAGTTAGATAACGTCAAATGAAATCTGGAGCAAACGTTCTACATGAAATACTACATGAAGCTTGACGTTTGTAACTCTATAGTATAAATAATTTAGGAAACAAAGAAATGATTTTCATTTGGTTTAGTGAAATTGCCCTGTTATTATGTAAATACGTCTGATTTATATTTCCAAGTTGAGGAATATTTAAAACGCTTTAGAAATAAGAAAGTAAAAAGAATATTACAAAAGAATATAGTAACAGAGTAAAAAAATTTCTTAAGTTAACATTACCTTTCAATAAGGGGTATACCAATGGTAACTTTAAGTACCTACCAGAAATATAGAAACTTTCTTTCTAAAAGTTATTATTTGACAAAAAAGAAAGTTCTATGTACAAAGTAGGTATAAAAAAGTTTCCTTAACATTCACCGTGAAAAATGAATCTTTCTCCCGTGGGATATTCAATCCCTTGATGTGCGTTTGATATAAATTTTAAAAAGGAATATCAAACGAGATAAAGATTTCGTTCTTAATTTTTTATTTTTTATTCATGCTTAGATCTTTCTATTTGTTCTACATTCATAAAAACGATTATTGCAACTGTAAATGTTTACAATTCTCTTAATACTGGGAGTTAGCTTTAATATTACAATTTCCTGCTTGCAGGCCCTTTTTAACTAAAGTAATGAGACGGCTTTTATTATTTTCACTTCCCTCTAGGTTCGTTGCTTTACACAAAAAGTTTCTATCTGTTATTTCCTGGCATGGCAAGATTATTTCCGTTATATATAAGAGCTAAGCAGTTTCTACAGGTAAAAAGAAATTCCTGATAAATAATCCCTTCCTTATTTTTCTAGAGATTCAAAATGAAGACGGCAAACGAAGACTGTTACCGAACAACATTGTAAATAAATTAAATGAAATAAATGTACAGATATAATAATAATAATAATAATAATTACCCTAATCAGATTCTCCTTTTCTCCTAACGGTCAAACTCTCCTTTTTGGCCCTAAAAGAAAATCTAAGACATCCAATCCAACTACATGCTGCTGACTAACCTACGGTATACAAAACTGACTTAGCTTACCAAGCTACTAAAACTTCACAAACAAATGACAAATCAGGGTAGATTGTAACACTCCAATATGCAACTACCAACTACTACATATACAGGCATGAATCCTAATTCAGGGTAAAACTCTACTAGCACATCTAGGATGATCAAAAAGTAATGCCCGAAGGCCTAATCAGTCACTATGAATGATACAGTAATGATTAATGCCAAAATTTAATTAAAGGTGCCAAATTCAGATAAAACGAGAGAAATCTAGACAATTCACATGAAATTAAGCGATTCAACAAGGGTTAGGGTACCCTATTAACCAGAATCATCAGATTCCAAGTCAGTCAGATTCAAATCACTACTATAGACATACCATCAAGATACACCTAATAAGATGTCGCAGTAAAGTTCCAAATAATACGTCGCGCATAACCAAACAACCACATTCGCCAGTTCCTATTTTGACTCCCTTATATCATCAAGGGCTTCAGATTCTTTACATGCCAAAGTCCTAAGTTAACTTGACGCGTCCCATTCACTAAGGAAGATATCCTACGGACAAAACAACAGAGAATGAATCTAGAAGCAAGCTTTGCCAAGAAATAATTGCCTCCATTAGATTGATTCTTCCTCCACACCTTTTTGACCAACTTCATAGTTGTCAGCGGGACGTCTTTGAAGATTGCAGTTTTTACAGCTTTATGAGTAGGCTAAATTCAAGTGTTTTCGAATTTTCTTAAAGATCGCACATCATTAAAACCATAAAATGTAACTCTTACCATTTATCGGCACATATCGATCGAAATCTAGATAGGTGGGCGAGTAACTTCTGCTTTCGTGAATAGCCATACGCCAAACGAAGGCTATTTTCTGCAACTCAGAATGATTATAATCATTTATGTCCGGTCGCACACACCACTTTGTTGACTTTTTCCACCGGGCTAACTTGTGCATGTTACAAAGCGTTCAAGTGATGTTTCATCTCGTATTGCTGAGAGGAATTTCTGAAAACTTTACACAACGTAACACGCGAGGACGAATTGTTGGAGTTTAATAGCCCATTGGGCTAAACATTCCGAAGGATCTTTAAGACGGTGGAGTCATAATAGGCTGTGATGGTCTGTGATGACCCTAAAAGTGGTACCCTCGATATAACCACGAATCTTCCTTTACTCCGAACAGAACCGCCAGACACTTCGTGTATTTATACTCAGCCTCATTAAGAGTGCGACTCACGTCTCTCGTCATCCTCACATTCGACGTATCACACTGAAACGTGCACATGGAGAAATCTGGACCCACCAGAAGGGGTGCAGTGACTAATGCCTCCTTAATCTGATCGAAAGCCCTTTCCGCGTTCTCGTTTCACTGAATTCGCTGGGACTTCGTCTTATCCTTGATGAGAGGCGGCTTTTGTGCTCTCCTGATTTTTATCTAAAACAAAACAATGGCGCTCAACTAAATTAATCGTGTTGGTTGTTTTTGGTCATAAAATTGTAATTGTGCCGCAGACTTGCTATTAACAAGCGATACTTGTATTTCTCAATCTATATTAAAACTGTCTTGATACCTGCGACCCAAGGTAAGACAAAGAGTTCTCTCTTAAGGCGAATTGGCTGTGTTAACGTTATAGCTTTACAAAGCTATTTACAAAGATCTTCTCCAATTTTTTTATCTGTTACAAGCGGTCGACGGAGCCGCTAACGTGTAAAAGGACTTGTTAAACCTGCGATACCAGGACAACCATGGTAACGAAGCTCTTCACCTCGATGATAAAACTTACAAGTTTCAAACCTCCTTAACCGGTCACATACATAGAAAAGTCGACGGACGTCTATTGCACACAAACCTAAAATCATTTTTAACTCATTTTCAGCAAAAATACAGGCGATGCCCACGAGCTACGTACGTTCTATCATTCCGAGGCATTCAAACCAACTGAGTACTGAAATCAACCGTGATCTCGCTATCAAGAAGATTCTTCCTAGATTCGGCCTCAACTGAAATTTGTCTCTCGGAGCCTTTGAAACACTTTCTTAAACTTCTAGATGTGTAAGAAAGTAAGAAAGTGGAATACACGATTATATCTAGGTAGACTAGACAGGTATCTTCCAATAGTCCTCTCATGATCTCATTCATGAGTCGTTGGAATGTTGCAGGTGTACGTAATTGCATCAGCGGTGCAACATGAACTAAGGTACACGTATATGTAAAATGTACATGGGCAAAGAACTTCGACAAGTCTCGAGCCGCTGATTAACTTAGTTGTTTCGCATGAAGTACGTTATTATCTTAAGTAAATTGCATATGTATGATTGTCCAATCCAGTAGTATCGGTAAGCGCAACGTGTTTATATACGGACAAATTTACTGAGCCATCAACTAATCGATACCGCTCCTTGGTAATGAGTAGGGCATCGATAATATAATTGAAGGTTACGTAAAACACAAGTAACGATGCTAAAAGTAACTTTAGCTCAATAACATCCAGTCGCACGCCTGGTTAGAGGTGACATCTGCATTTCGAAATGGGAGTAAAAATGGTAAAGCCTGGACAATAATGGTAAAAACGGTTCTTTCCAGGACTCCTATAGATTTGAGGCAAAAGAAAGCAGAATCTTGTCGAGGATGTGGTGCGATGTATCGTAGATAGAGGGGTAATGTTGATGGAAGAAAGAGTGGTTTGGAGTTAACGGAGGGCTAATGGTGTGTTATCGAGTATTTCTTCCAGCTCAGGCGAGACGTGGAGTATTGCTAGTAGGAACTCGAATTTGTATTTGGCGTATCTTAGCCGTGGACCGACAGGAGTACTCAAAATAGTGAGTGGGATCTCACGGTTTACGTCGAAGGCCTTGTGAACGTATGTACCATGGAGCGATTCAAGTCGGATGTCTATAAGAGGGACACCGACCCGCTCACAGACCTCCTCTGAGGGGTGTAACCAATCAAGCCGAAGCATCTCCCTACAGATCCGTCTTTCTTTTTGAAGGGGCTCATTTAAAAAGTAGGGTTTTAGGGAACAAAAGCAGGGAAATCAATAATCGACTATTGATCAAATAAACGTTTTACAAGTGTGGATAAGGCTACGTAAATGACAGCCTAGGATGCCTCTGCATATCACGGATAAAATTCATAACGTCGAGACACTTCTGCAGCTCCGCGCTCCAATGGAGGGTGTAGGTGAATGGGATGCCCAA
>VTPC01003660.1:0-13801 GCA_011009095.1 Ignelater luminosus | reverse complement strand
AAAAAGCAAACTGTTTATGATTCTAACGAAACCAGCCGGGACCTGAAAATTAAGATTAAGTTTGAGAAGAAGCCCCCTGTGCCAAACCTTGTCAAAAGTACCTTCTGCGTCAAAGAAGGCGCCGACAATGCCCTTTCCTGATTTAAGGGCCTTGGCGACGTGCGTCGGTGTGAAGTTGGACCAAATTGAAACTATGACAGAAGACTGTTATTCTCGAGAAATATTCTCAGTCTATCGGCTAACATTTTTTCGAAGATCTTGCCCAGAACGTTCAAAGCGAAGATGGGGCGATAGGAGAAGGGGTCCGTGGAGTTCTTATTGGGTTTGGGGATTATTACCACTGTGACTGATTTCTATGCCGAAGGGAAATAGCCGCATCTAAGACAGGCGGTAAAGATGTTTGTGAGGAGTTTGACGGTTTCGGGTGGGAGACGAAAAAGATTTCTTTTGGTCAGTATGTCAATGCCGGGGGCTGAGTTTTTTTCACTGAATAAGGCCGCTGACGTCTCGTCCGTTTGGATGGGTATAAGAATCTCTAAGGGAGATGGTTCATTGTGCCTTGGTGGTGCGGGGAAAGCTATGAGGGGCGATATGGTCGTCAAACTGAGGAACTTAGTGAATTTCAGCAAAAAGATCAGCAAAGATCTGGGCTTGAGCTTGGGAGTCTGTGACCATTTGATCATTGTGATTTAACTGGAAGATATGGTGAGATTTCTCTTGACCTGTCATAGTTTTTAGTTTGTTCCAGAAGAGGAAAACTAGCGCATTGAGGCTTCATCATCGAACTGCAGGTTCTGACAAATTGTCTGCCGCTGCGTCTTTTCTCCTTGATGAGCTGTATAACATGTGGGGGGGGGGGAGGAAGCAGTCGAAGTTTACGCCTTTAGTAAGGACTGAATCCTCTACTGTTGCTTGGATAGTGTGAGTGAGAATATTTATGGCACAGTTAATTTCTAGGATTATAGTTAAGGGGGGAATTTCCAGGTACACTTGTGTCGATGCGGTTCTAGAATTTAAGCGAGTTGGCGCGGTTCCAGTCCCGGATGGTTCGAAGTTTAGGACGGGAGTCAGGTGGGTTCAACAGAGTAAAGGAAACGACTAATGAGACGGCCACAAACAAATAGTTCATTGAGCGGAATGTATAGAATAAAGATCTGGAGAGGATTAACAGGGGTGTTCAGGGAGGCTGCGCAAGAGTGGAGGTCGGAATGTTCTAGGGGAAGGTTCAAGGGGGTAAAGGAAAGGTGCGTCTTTGGAATCCTGTACGGGTAAGGGTACGAAATTTTTTAAGATGAGTTTTTGCTGTGCAGAGGATATGTAGTGGGAGCGAATTAGGGCGTTTACGGCTCAAGTCGTGGATATTCACTGTTGCAGTGTTAACCATTATGGGATTTGGTAAAAGATGGGAAAGAGAAGGGGCACACTAGGACTGGCCAATAAAGAAGAAGTGTAGTCAGTTACCTGCAAAAGGTGCTTCGACTCGGAAGCCAAAAAAGGTTTGAACTAGTACAGATAGGATTCTCAGAATATGTTGTCGCTGTTTGGAGGAGAGGTTACGCCAAATGTTCACCTTCACACAGCTCTACAAATACAGTAAGTCAGTCGCCGGATCTGGTAGTTGGAGGTGGTATGATCGAATTCCTAGCATTTTGCGTACGGAACCGGTTGTGTAGTTGGGACGTGAGACCATCCGCATCAAGGACATCTCGAGGTCTGTGACCTTGGATTGTATGCGCTACACCTGAGTGAAATTGATGTTCTTTTATTCCAGTGCCGCCTTAACGTCATCGACCGAAAGGTTGAAGTCAATGCCACGGAAAACGCAGAAAAAGACGGAAGTCTGGGGGAGTTGTTTGTAGAGAAACAACAAAATCTGCACGTAAATGGGCAACTACTTGGTTTCAAGTTGTCCCTAACGATGCGATACCAAATTAGACCTTGACCGGTAAACAAATCTGCTGTAGTTTGCTCCGGTTACTTGTGTGCCCCAGTAAACTGAAGGTTATTTTGTACATCAAATTTTCTGGAGTACTCTTAACAAAGTTTGTTAACCAAATCTGCAAGTTTATCTAACTTACTTTTGCATACATCCAGGTCTTAACTAACAACATTATTAACTGGGTCATATGAATTAATTAGAGAAGTATTTAACTCTTCGAATACTAATTTAGTACGTAATCCATTAGGATTAATGTTGCGAAATAATATTTTTCAAAATAACAAAGAACACCCTGCATGTGGCTTTAACAAGTAGATGAGACAAATAGAAACAGCGTAGTAGTACAAGAATACATTTAAGAATGAAATATCGATCGTACATTTTCGATTTCATTATTCTACTCTAATAAAGATATTCACACCTATTTCCTCTTCCTTTACCTAAAACTCGACCATCAATGCCGCGAAATCTCTGTAAAATACAGTTAGAGAATTTATCAGTGACTACCTCTCGTCTGTTAGCTGCCCACTTCCCAAAAACCAATTCAACATGCTTTCCGGTGCTTTCAGAATTTACGAACCCGATTCAGAGCACGATCGAGTTTTTAGGCTTTCTAGAGCTTTCCAATTCTGTTACATTATCGTCGCAATTATTTCCATTTTATCCAGGAAATTCGTACCTGTATATCTGGATAATGCGTGTACTGAATATTACCGCAAAAGTTCCGCTCCGCGCGCGGATGCAGATACTGTAGTAGTCCTCATTTCAGGGATGAAGTCCTCTAGCTGGGTCATAGTTGAATGACCGTATTTGACCTGCTACCCTTGTAAAATACTGCAGACACCTATGTTTTTTATAAAGTTTTCTAAAAAAGAAAAGCTTCTTGTTATATACTTAAGAGTTACTTAAGGTTTCCTTTTGAGATTGTGTACGTACGTGTGTGTGCGTTGGTCTGCCTACTGGTACGTGGAATTTAGAGAGCTCTCGAGATAAGTTAAAGTTGATGGATTGAAATGCTTTCGTTTCGATTTTAAATGGTTATTTTTAAAACTCGACTATTGTTATTTTAAAATATACATTGCATCTCTGAATATATTTCGCAAGAGAAAACAGAACTGTACTAAACTTAAATTTATTGCGATGAAATGAGAAAAGTGCTTACTACGCGACAGCATCTTACAAATCGAATCTACTTTTAAATCGCATTTTTTTCAAAATTGCTTTTTCGGATTTTCAATTTAAGGTCGTCGTATTTGTTAGGTACCAATTGGACATCCTAAGGTTAATGTAATTTTAAAAAGGTTGGCGTAAGCAACCGTCCCAAGTTTATTTTAGCGTTAAAACAGTGAAAAGGGAAGAAGTTCTGTATGGGTGAATTTCAGAAAAGGAAGGTTTCTTTGGCGATGATTTATAAAATTAAATCTAGGTATACTGTGAGAATGTTTACAAACACTTTTGGGAAATGTCTTTTTTTTACTTTTATTTTCGCCTTTTTTTTTATTTTCAAGAGAGCTTTCAGGGAAGTGGAAAAAGAAAGAAGTCTTGTAAAACACGAATTATGCGACGGTAAGCGTGTGCGGCCGTTACAGTTTATTAGTTCACTTGGTGGGTATGGGCACTTCCACTGAGTGTGTTCCTAGTAAAAACAATATGTGCTTGTGTCTGTTTATTCCTAAAATAAGCAAGACTACGAACTGATAAAGTTTTTTTAAAAACCAAGTTTACTGAAAACTAAACTTACGAGGGTGGTCTGAAAAGTTTCCGACCTCAACGTGAAGATGGCAGCACTCGTAAATAAAAGCTACTGAATTTTGTTGTTCATCTGTTGACAGTTACTCACCAAAGTTTTAGCCATTTTGGACGCGCAGTTTTTATGTAACAGTCGTTTGAGTGAGTTGATGTGAGTTTTTTTTGTGAAAATGGACAAAATCGAGTATCGAGCTGTCATTAAATATTTGTTTTTGAAAGGCAATACGCCTTCGCAAATAAAAGATGAGTTGGATTCTGTGTATGGGGACTCTGCACCATCATTTACCACAGTGAAATTTTGGGCTGCTGAATTTAAACGTGGCCGTAAGAGCTTGGGAGACGATGAACGTTCGGGACGTCCAAAAACTGCAACTACCGACGAAAACATCGCCAAAGTTCACCAAATGGTGCTAGACGATCGCCGAATTAAAGTGAGAGAGATAGCAGAGGTTATGAACATGTCAAAGGAACGTGTTTGTCACATATTAAATCAACATTTAGGCATGAGAAAGCTGTCTGCGCGTTGGGTGCCGCGTTTGCTCACGTTAGACCAAAAACGTGTTCGAATGAATATTTCCAACGCTCTTTAGGCGAAATAAATCCGAGTTTTGGCGCCGATTAACTACTGTAGATGAAACTTGGATACACCATTATACGCCCGAAACAAAAATACAGTCCAGTCATTGGACTGCAAAGGGGGAACCGGCTCCAAAAAAAGCAAAAACTGTTTTTTCGGCTGGGAAAGTGACGGCGACTGTTTTCTGGGATAGTCATGGAGTTATTTAATCGATTATCTTCAAAAAGGAAAAACCATTACAGGAGCATACTATGCATCATTACTTGATAAGCTAAAGGCAGAACTTGCGAAAAAACGGCCACATCTGCAGAAAAAGAAAATCCTCTTTCACCTAGACAACGCACCGTGTCACACCTCAGCGGTTGCCATGGCGAAAATCCACGAATTACGGTTTGAACTGCTTGACCATCCGCCTTACTCACCAGATCTAGCCCCAAGCGATTTCTTTTTGTTCCCTCATCTAAAAATTGCGCTCGGAGGACAAAGAGTTTCGTCAAATGGAGAGGCAATCACCTTCGTGAACAATTATTTTGCAGAGAAAAATGCCGAGTACTATTTGGACGGGTTACAGAGATGGGAGCATCGCTGGGAGAAGTGTGTAGAGTTACAAGGAGACTATGTTGAAAAATAAAAAAAAATTTTCAGAAAAAATGTCTTGTATCTTTGTTAGGTCGGAAACTTTTCAGACCACCCTCGTATTTCCTGTTGAATATTTAGTGTCTATGAGTGTTTAGAGTAGATTCCTAGTGTTTTTCCTGGAATCTTCAGTGCTCTTCTCAAAATATTTAGATATTTAATAACAGCATGCAAATTTCTAAATTCAATTTGCAACTTAATTAATCACACCGCTTACCGAATACAACAAACCCTTAATTCATTGTTTTTCTCAGAAGCAGTATGGTCCCAAAGTGAATTTTGGTGCTGATCTCTAATTACCTTTTCTACATTATCACCGTTGACTATGCTGTCTTTAAAGTCTAATAAAGTCTTTTGCTCTCTTGCTTCGACATCCGGTAAATCCGGCAAAGCTTCCTGAGCATTTAGGCCAGAGACTGTATCAACTTCACTGTACAGCTGAATCACATGACGTTTTCTTGTGATTGTACGTCTATGACCCGGTTTCTACTCTCCTTTCATTAACTAATAAAGCCTCTTGGAAATCTTAAAGAATTATAGCTTTATTTCTTGGCATGATAATCAGATAATGTTTAAGTTTAACGACGAGGAGAAACCGACCCAATGTTTTTAAAGTTTTTTCTTAATCATAGTAAGATGCCATGATGGTTCCGAACTGTACGCTAAAGCAGCAGTAAAGCATCTTCTTTAGTATGAAACATCGCTACTATAATCGACACGTTTTGTAACGTCGTTTTAAAATTTTATGTCGTTTTAATATTTTGTGAATATATCCAGTTATCTTCGTTGATTAAATTTCGATCTAAAAGTGTTTTCAATTTCTTTTGCGCTTCGGACTTTTAGACTCTGCAGAATTGTGTCGGCTTTACGCTGCTGTCTCGAGTTAAGCTTGTTTTAATGTAGGCTAATTTACATTTAATTTTCACCGTACCATTGAGTAAAGGATTTGTGAAAGAGGCGCCAGTAAATAGAGATATTCGTAGCTAATGCTGGCTTCGACAACCAGGGGGCGTTCTAAGGCAATTGGCTTCGAGATTTTTCAGTCGGTTACCTGCTGTCGTCGTGTTCACGTCATAAACCTTATCGTCGGCCGCTATTAGTTGTATGCTCTGTAGTTGCTGTTCATTAATGTATGCTTTTTAGTTTCTAAAAATGAAAGTTTACAGTATCAAAGCGTTCTTTGATTGTTGCTATAGTTATTAATGTTATATTTATATATGTGACAATATATTATCTGACATTGACAGTAGAGTCCAATTTACTTTATATTTATATTACTAGTACAATAAAGCATAGCTTTCTGGACTGAAAACGTTATAAACTAAGTATTTATGATGCAGTGAACATTAAAGGAACTTGCCTTTTCGATGGATTATCTTGCCTAATAAAAGTCCTAATACGATTTTTTCGATAATTTCTGTCGGCCAGACCAGTGGCGTAACAACTATCCCCAATGCGGGGGCCCAAAGAAAAGGGTACCCGCAAGATGAATCTCATTGTTTCCATTATTTCTTTTCAACTATGCAATTAACTGGTCGTTCTTTATCGTTTTATCATCACTTTATGAAATAGCACCACTAACTCTCAAAACTGTATTTTTCCAAGTATGTATTAATAAATAACCAGGGTATGATTTGCACGTGTTTAAATTCCAATCAGAAGAATGTCTTATTATTTTTCAGTTAAGTAAGTACATAGGTTGTAAATCATGGGATATAAAAGAATTTTCGATACAAAAGACACTTTTAAACTGTAATACAATAATGCACTTCTGAAAAGTCCTAATTGTCTTTTCTAGAAATCTATAAACTCAGAATGGTCTGTTTCTCAAAGGAAAAGCTTAGACTGCTCATTGTTAATTAGTATCGAATAGGGAGATTTGTATTAACATTCATTTTGTTCTTCATCTCTTATGAGAAAGACTGTGTGGTTATTACACTACTACTTGCTTCCATTTGCTAACTTTTCAAATAATGCCTAAAACGAGCGTATTTAAGCCGTGGCCAAAAAAGAAACTTATGGGATCATACACAAAAGAAAATTAAAAAGTTACTAAAACTCGACGTTTTTATAAAGCCGCTATCATCTGCAAATTTAGATGGTTAGTTTCTTACACGCTTAAATGTAAATAGATTTAAAAATTAGAACTATTTCAGAGCCCGAACAAAGTACAATCATTTACAGAAGTAATCGTATATAGAAAAAAAATGAGTCCCGGATCCAACGCCAACGACAAAACGAAATCCAGCGTCGACTTCACTTCCTTGTCTCCAACGGCAAAGACTCTACAACCGAATCACCATTAATCCAAAACGACGAGCATTACGAACAGTGTCCATCCATTTCATTCCACGGGCTGAAGAGAGGCAAAACGGCCTCTAAAGTCAGTGCTCAGGCACGAATAGTGATGATTAACAACAACAGAAATAGCCTTGTCAATTTCAAATAAATTTGTAAAATATTAAACATGTAATCACTGTAGTCTATAGTCTAAAAGTCTGTATATTGTTCCATATTTTATCTTTAGTACATATATACAAATGACAAATTAGTTAATAAAAATTTTGTATAGTTTTATATAAATAATGCAAATTTCTATTTACATTAAGGGCCCTATTTACACGCTTGCGGGGGAGGGGGCTTTTAATCAGGTATTAGGCCACTGGGTCAGACATATTTTGTCGCAGAAACTGAACGACAAAAATTACTGATAGCACCCGTTGCATTACATAGTAGATTACCATGGATCTTTATCTAGATCCCACATTTTATATTTATAGAGACAGAACGGGCAGTATGGGCACCTGCTGCTCCAGAAAAAGAAGTTAACGCAGGAACATCAAGCGGTTTGGAAAACTTCAAAAGCTTATGGAAGAAAGCGCTTGGCATTTGTTTCCAGTGAAGAAAATTTGGAAATACTATGCAAGAGTAATTTGCCTAGAACATCCAGGGTTTATAGCACACCCAGTCCAAGTTCTGCAGTTAGTGAGCGAGTCTTGGACATGGAAACACCTACGAAAAGACAATGTAGAGTCATTTCTACTAAAGTTGAAAGACTTCAAAAAGTGTCGAAAGCGAAGCAATCTCAGACGTATAGATGGAAAAAAAAAGCTAATTCCTTTTCCATCAGCGCCGTGATGAATAAGTATGAAAGCCCTGCAGTTAAAAGATTTATCAATATGCAACTGTTCCACAAAAAAGAGAAAAATGGCCAAAAGCCGAAAAGCAACTAGCTCCTTCATTGCATTACAAATCACCAAGTGCATATACTAAGTTTATGTTACATAACCTCAAATTTAAATTGCCCGCCATTAAAACCATTCAAACTTGGTTGAAGGTGTGTAACTTAAAAACTGGACTAAATATTAGTTTAGTAAAAAAATTACAACTGAAGGCAAAATCAATGACTGAAAGAGAAAAAATGTGCGTTGTAGGGTTTGACGAGATGGATGGTGGGGTGCAGGAAACTAAGCAGACTGAGATAGCAATACTGGAACGCTGTTTTGTACAGGGTTTGCGCCTCTTTCACAAATCCTTTACTCAATGACCGTACATAGGGGCGCGTTGTGTTTATATACGGTTCTTGTGTGATCCCGTCGAGTAGTTTTAAAATGTAAATTTTATAGCGCCGGGTACCTAAGATTAGAGCTGAAACTAGGGCAATAACTTTGTTTTTCTTTCAACCTAAATGTTTTTTTTATCATTAAATGAAAACCTCTGATATCTTTTGTTCTTTCAATATATGCAAGTCGGATAGTAGAATTTTGCGATTTGTTAATCTAAAGTCAGATAGCAAAACAATTTGTAACTTTGTCATGATAACTTTTAATTAAGATTTTCTTTATTGTTGTTACATCTTTCAATCAGGCTATGTCCGTTTTAACGTCCACTGTAAAACGGTTGATCCGTGATTTTAAAACTCGAAGAGATTCAACATTAATTAATCAAATTTGTTTTCATTGAAACCTTATGAAGATTCGATATTCGATATAAAATCCCCAGTAACATTCTAGTTTTTGCACTGAACAATTATACGATACGTTTTGTAAAATTCTTGGAAATACTCTAGAATCGCCGTCGCGTATTATAAATTTGTAACGTAAACCCTAATCATTTTTGCTACGATTGAATCCTTTAATAATAATTTGTAATTACAGTAACAAAGATTCCATAAAAATCATAATCACCAAACATTGTGTAATAACTAAAACAGACCGAATAATACACAGTTTACCCAGTAGAAAAGTAAAATACACGAATGAATTTAATAACCCATTGAAACAATCAAGAATTAAATCCATCAATTAAAGTCCTGACGGAAAAGGCAACCCACACAAAGCCCTATTACACACATTAAAATAACAACACATCAAAGGAATGTAAATTAATTAAACCTCCCATAAATCGAATATCCTGAATATTGGAAAGACTGAATTATATACCCAGAACACCTTAAACAACAAAGCCTTAAAAGATGAAAAAAATGCCAAACAATATTCCCCAAAACCAAAATACTCATTATTAATGCCAACTGGCTTAAAATACACAAAAGAAAATAAAGTAAGTATTGAAACAAATAACAAGTTATCCCTTAAGCCAGTACTAAACCGAACAAACAGTAACCCGGCAGTAACCAAAGCAGATGAATGAACTAAAGAAGAAACTGGTGCAGGCGTAGCCATTGCAGCAAATAACCCTGAAGAAAAAGGAATCTGAGCTTTCTTAGTTAAACCAGTCAACATAACTAACCCACTACTAATATTCATTGAAAAATCGTGCTTTACAAAATTCAGATAAAATACATAATTCCAATTGCCATAAATTATTATTCAAACAATCCTAATTAACAGGGCCACGTCTCCAATTTGATTGCACAAATCATACCTGCATTATAAGTTTAGCATTTTGGCAATAATTAGCTAAACAATAAGAAAACTCCGTCTGCAGTGGCGGCTAAGCGGATCCAGTAGTTCAGCAGTCAGTGGATACAAGAGGAAAGCTGGCGAAAGCCGGAAAACATCTTGAGGCACAAACATTGAGTTCGACCAAGGTCGATCTTCTCATTAACTTCAACTTATTAGCATGATGGAAACAGACGCGAACGAAGCACTTACCCCAGGTCCTAGTACGTGTACCAGGTTACCCCGGTTATCGGATTCTGGGGAACTAAGGTTATCATGCGGGAATGTCACAGAGCCTCCCAAATTTTCTTGTCCAGAAAGGAAGAACTTTCTTGACACTCTAAACATCAATACACTTCTCAAGACTGGCAAATTAAAACAGTTGACGGACACACTGGATTTCTACATCATCATTCAAATTGGTAAATAAAGCTTACTCAATAATTAATGTCCATGCTCCTATAAACAACTACAACCAAAAGGGCCCCCAAAAAGTAGAAAACTTTTAGAAACTACTTAATGGAAATACATCCAAAATTCTAAGTAATTATGTCAAACTTTTAATGGGGGACTTCGATGCCCAAATTGGCAAAGAAAAGAAATTTAGAGCCCCGGAAGGATTATACCCAGCTCACAAAAGGACTAAAAAGAACAGAGAAAGCGAGAGACACACACAGAGAGAGAGAGAGAGAGAGAGAGAGAGAGAGAGAGAGAGATTAATTAGCTTTTGTGAAACATTTGATCTAAAATTATCTCAACCCATTTCCTAGCAATTTCGCATAAAAAAACCTGGAGATCTCCAAACACCTGTTTAGGCAAATTCTAAATAGATCTTGTGGCCATTTCCAAGAAAAGTCAGAAGGAAATCATGAACGTTGAAGTTAAAAAAAGGTGTCATTGATTCTGATCATGATTTGTCGCTGGTAAAATTAAACTTTCAGCCAAACAGAACCAAGCCGAAAATAACCCAAAATACTCGAACGGACCTGGAATCTTTAAACAAAACGCTAGCATTTTCCTTTCTCACATCCACGACCAAACGCCCCCAGAAGTGACAGGAGTTCACCACAGTACAGAAACAAACCTCAAAAATTATTAAATCTGAAAAACGCTAGTACGATTAGAACAGGCTTGCCAAAATCGAACAACATTTCAAGCAAAATAATGCCAGAAATTTCCACAGCACATTTAAAAAAGAGCTCTATCTATCTACTAGGCTCCTAGTTTCTGTCTCAAACGTCCGAATGGGACCCTAGAAATCAATAATAAAGAAAACTGTAAGCTTTTAGCGAATTGCTTCAAGGACCTTTTAAACTGTGGACCCCCCAAAAACCAACTCAATTTTGAAAAACCCAATCCAAACCCCGATTCCGACCCCCCCCCATTAGAGGAAATCTAAATAACAAAGCCCAAGGAGAAGATGATATAATTACCGAAGTGATAAAAATGGTTGGCGCAAACCTCGCCCAGAGAATTCAGGCAATCTTAATTGATATCTGGATCACTAAAAAAATCCCTGAAGACTGGAAGTGTGTTTAAATCCACCCACCGCACAAAAAAGGGAAGAAAACAAACATTAACAATCACGAGGATTTCTTTCCTAGCACTTACTTACAAAATTCTCTCCAAAATCTTACTTAGGAGGATTGAAGCACAAACGGATCACCGAATTGGTGAATATCAGGCAGGATTCAGAAAGGATTAAAGTTGAATCTAAAAACCATCCTCCAAATTCGCAAAGGCAGGCAAACGGTGGTCACTTTTGTGGACTTCAAAAAAGCACACAGAGAACACTTTTCAGTATATTAGAAAAATCTAAAGTTGATAGAAAAACAAGAGAAGTAATCAAACAAACATTAACCGACAAAGCGCCAAAAGTTTAATCTCTAGGCAAAATATCTAAATCTTTTCAGAGCAAAACAGAAGTTCGACAAGCAGACGGACTCTCAACTATACTATTTAGTCTTGTATTTGAAAAAGTAATTAGGACCCGAGAAAAAGAAGAAAAAAGAATAACCTTGGGCAAACTTCGCAACAACAAAATTCACTTACGTTGTTTAGCCTTTGCAGATGAACTAGCAATTCTCTTCAACAACAGAAAGGAAGCGACCCACGCTGTCGTTGAGAAACTGCACGAAATTGAAGCCAAAACTGGGCAAAAATCTCTTATGCAAACACTCGATACATGGAAGAAACCCCTCGTCACCTTGACAGGCAACCCATGACGATGAAGTTCGGAAACATAGCTCAAGTACCCAAACATGTCATTGGCAGCATTTTGACCAGCACCTCCAGCAGTAATCAGCGTTACATGGTCCAAGCGTCTGCACAGTGTAATCGGCATAGTTTAGCGCAACATCAGGGCCTAATATTCCTGACTGGGTTGAAACTACTTTGGACCTTTTTGTGAATTTGTTTTCAGATGAATTCGTCAAGAAAATTGTTTTTCAAACAAAACTGTACGTCATTCAAACAAGTTTATAAAATTCTCACGCACTAGAAAAAATAAAGGGCTTTATTGGAATAAATACTTTGATGGGCATAAAAAAGTTGCTAAGTTATAAAGATTACTGTGTAACGGTCACTTTTCGCTACCGTTCCACGTGTTTGTTTGATCTGTGCTGTTCGTGGAGGCGGTTTCTTAACCGAGCCTAGTTTTTATAGAAATTCTTCCGTGAATTTTGAATTAGGAAGAATAACTGGTTTTCTCGCAGCCTATTCTCATCACGGTTCCGATCTAACAATATGACAGTCTTTTTAAGAAATTTTGTGTGTGACTACTCGAGGACGAGAATTTGCATGCAAATTTAATTTTTGTTCATTTTAAAAGAAATTTATTATCAGAACAGGGAACGTTTACTGAAATTATTGTGGCTTTCGTTCAATTGCAGCTGTTTCGCCTTTACGACTAGATCTGTATCGCAGTGGGATTCTTCGGGTAAGTGGTGTATTTTTCTTCACAACTCATTTCCTTAATTTTTCTTACTTCATTCTGAATGAAATTTAATTATTCTTAGTAGCGGGTAGATACCCTTTTATAATTCCAGTGAAGGACATTTCTACTTCAGGGACGCAACCCTGCTCATGCAAGCCTTGATTTTCTTCCAACCTTTTTTGTAATTGGAAGAAATCATGTAAATCCTATTTTAAGTAAATTTATCCCTCCCTAGTTTCCCCATTGGAGAAGGCAATGGAAAACCATCCCAATTATCGTTTCCTAGTACAATCAATCATGGTGAAAGTTAAAGAAGATACGGGCTTCAGTCCCCGATAGGCTTTAAATAGTCATAGGTACCAAGAATCCCCCGGGAGGATTATTACATTGTGCACATGGAATGTTCAAACTATGTATGAAGCTGGAAAAACTCGTTACGCAATTCAAGAAATTTAGAGACTATTAATACATATTATGGGAATCAGTGAAATGCGATGGACGGGTGCTGTAATAAACTTTACACCAATAAAAGAGAAAATGTTGCTGATTCAATTAAACACACACTCAGTTAAAATTAACATCGTACAAATTTATGCACCGATAGCGGATAAAACAGAAGAAGAACTAAAACAATTCTACGACGACCTTGAAAGTTTACTTGGCGACACTCACAACCACAACATGAATATAGTGATGGACGACTTTAATGCCAAGATTGGAGAAAGGAGGTTTGGAGATACAATTGGACCATACTGTTTAGAAGTACCGAAAGAGAGAGGGGACAGATTACATTTGTTCGCAGAAAGTTATCAATTAGCAGTTATGAATACTTTTTATAAATTACCTCCTCGACTGAGAAGAGAATACCATTAGAAATCAGACTGATTACCTTATGGTAAATAAAAGATATCGAAATTGCATACAGTCTGTGAAAACGTATTCTGATGCCGACATAGGGTCTGATCATAACCCACTCATCGCAAATATGCAAATCAAACTAAAAAACATCAAAAAGCTACTACGAAATATGATATGAGAAAACTGAAAGGAGAGAAAACAAAAAA
>VTPC01003659.1:0-12348 GCA_011009095.1 Ignelater luminosus | reverse complement strand
TGTATCTGTATTTTATCCAATGTTGCAAGTTCTTGAATACAACGTAATTTCCAAAATTTAAGTTTTCTAAGCTGCCATAAAAAATTTATTTTTGGTTCCACCTTCGTATGGGTTATCTAGTCAAGTCATCCTGACTAAGGAGGCGATTTGATACAGAAACCTTTTTTAAAAAAATTTAAAGTTGTAGATGGGGTGAACTTTAGATATGGCAGACAGATACTAAGAGCAGAAACTATAAGTAACTGGTTCAATAATTAATATTGAAAACTGTGTTTAGTCACCCTTTTCTAGATATACGTATCTTTTACCTTTTCGCCCATTGTTTATATATCAAGGTAGTTATTCGACTATCTTGGGATTATCTACATGCGTATGTTCACATTGTAATATTTATTATTTATTTCAGATGGATCCGTTGAAACCAAAAATTAGATATTAATATAATATGTGCCTTTGTATACTTTATTGCAACCAAAGCTTTTGAGTTTTGGAAATCTCACATCGCATCAACAATTTTTTATTTCTTTTTTAAATTAAACTTTACTTTCAGTTTCCATTAATAAAAGAAGATAATAAAGATGATAATGTTAAAAATGGAAATTTGTAATATGAATAATCGAATCACAGTTATGCTATCGCATACGAATTTAACAGTTGAGAAATAAAAACCTCAGCAGTCTCAAATGTTTGCGGCACCATTTCATACATTTTTTTTTATGGTAGAGAAATTATGCACATTGTAGTACCAGAATCTTATCACCCCACTAATAATATTCGTATAATTATAGCTTAACAAAACAGGGGGAAAATATCTCAAGTATGTACAGTATAGTTTTGACGAAAATTTTAGTCCTCGAGATTTGTCAACCTTAAATCATTTGTTATTAAAATTAGTAATTTGGAGAATTTCGTTTGCAACATTCCATTGCAATGAGAGAAGTCGTAACCAGACTGCTGCGCATTTAAAATTCGTCTGTGCGCTGTGCCAATAATAATTAAAAGCTTACGTTAATCTAATTTTTGCATATTGTCCCTGTTTGTTAAAAAAAGAGTTATCTTGTGACGTAGCCAGTATCACCCAAGGTCGCATTTGTATAGCTAACAGAATTATTATCTTTGCAATAAAAATAGTTAGTGTCGAAGCGGTGTGGCGGTTGCTTGGGTCTATTTATATACACTAAGGTAAATTGTTTTTATAATTTGATACGCATGTGTTCAAGTTTTCTGTTTTAATAAATTTTGGCTTTGAATGTTAATCTGAAGATTTGAATTTTTGGCAAAGATTGTGTATTTATGGCTTTAATTTTTTTTTAATTTGTGCACTTTTCTTTTTTAACTTTATGTTTTTGAGAATTAATTTACAGTGTTAAAGAAATGTTTATAAACCAACATAACATGTTACTTTATTAACACAAATTCTAGAGTATGTCCGACAACAAGAAATTGAAAAATCTGAATTAAAAAATTTTTAATTTCTTCTGGTTAGCAACAACTGAATTCGTATGGGGTCGTAAGGTTATAAAAATTGCAGTTTCCATCCAATCTTTTCAAAACAAATTAATTTTTTGCTTTATCACTAATTACACCATTTTGAGCGTTATTAATCCTGATTAATTACTGATTACTTACAGAAAAATAAATATTAAAAGTAAAATGCGTCATAATTATCACAAAAAACAGTGCTACACAAAGCTCATTATTTCGAAAAATATGGACTGGTGCAATTGTCCTACACATGATTTATTGCAAAAGTTTGTGAAATCGATAGATAATAAATTCAAATCTTCACGACAAACCCATTATAGTCCCTTCACCTCAGATCGAAACGTTAATGTAAAGCAGGCGTGACCGGTTCTGTAATATAAGAATTTGTGGTAGATCTGCGTTGGTTCGTTGTTTACAAGACGAAATTAAATAATAAACAACAACCTTGTTTTTTTATTCAAATAAAACACGAACCACGCTATAACATTCAAATAAAAATAGCATAAACGTAAACAACTCTACTAACACACTAGAATACAACTGAATGCATAATGAATTGTAATGTTAATAACAAAGTAAAAATATCGGCTTCTTTAACAATGTAACCGTAAAACATATCCTACACTAAAATATGTGAATATTAAATACTATATACTTACCAATAAGAACTATCCACTGTAGAAATGCCGTAAGTAGAATTAAAAAATGAGAAAAACGATTTTAAAAGTGTATTTAGAAAAATATACTTGCTTTGGACCTGTAAATAATTCTGCAACTCGTTTGGCGTATTTAGTAGTAATTTGTGTTCTCTCCAAACAACACAAAATAAACTCTCCAGAGGTCCTTCTTCCGTTCTTTTTTAGTTTCTTTATTTTTCCTTGTTTCGACCAGTTTTCCTTCTACAAAATTCCTTGCTTTCAGGTTTCCTTCATAAAGTTATACCATTTTGGTTTTGCATTGCTTATCAAACTACCTTGCCTTCTCTTGCTTCAAGGTACTGTAAACTACCTTCTGCTGGTTTCAAACTTTTCAAGACTTTTTTTTCTCTCATATGTTCAAATTTGACAATGGCTTTCCTTCATTGCAGTTATGTCAGACCATGCTTGTTTGTACTTTATTTTTATTTTTCTACCCCATTTTATTCAATTCCATATGTAGTCCTTACGAGGCTTTAGAAAAGTTGTTACAAAATTAAACAGTTGAGTACTCATCTCTGAATATATTACACTACGTTTGGCTAATGTAACGCAGAACGCTATACATTTGTGTGAGAGTACAAACTGATCAATAATCAAAATGACTCTTTGAGGAAAAAATTCAAAAAGTTTACAACGTTCTACGCTATAGCTCAGCAGGGAATTTTACAGCTGCTAAATACAGTATTAGATAATGACCTGGAAACTGTAGTTCTGCACTATAAAAATATGAATGAATTTTTTATGCGAGCCAGATTTAGTTAAGTGAAAATGTTGTTTGAAAGAAACGAGCAAGCAAAAGACTTCATGAACGTAGAAAAAGCAGAACTTTTAAATTAATGTATTTTTCAGTAAAATCTTTTTTAAGTTATATCTTTGGAAGACACTGCGCAAGCTTTTTGAATTAATACAGCATTCGTAACTGTGCTGTTCTAACCATGGCAAAAACGACTTGAAGGATATCCTGCTCTCAAAAATCAACTGTTAATAAAAAGTAATCAGGTCTAAGCGCTATCTTAAATCAGTTCTGAGCAGCGCAACAACAATTTAAAGTCTCTGTGCTTCTTTTAATTACAATCTTTTTTTCTACGGCATACTAGTAGAACAAAATACATTTTTTAGGTAACTCAATTATCCTTGGTAATAAGTTTTCATTTGATAGGCGGTAAAATGAGTCTTGAATAGATGAGATGAGAAGCTAAAGTAGAATCTCCTTTTATGTGATCAATGCAATCTACCAAGAACCTTTGAAAATGAATTGAGTTATTATTGCTACGTATAATGGCAATGTTAATTTTGCAAACATCAAGTTTATGATTTATGTAGTAGATCATCGAAAATCATAAACTTCACGTTGCTACAGTAATTATAGTAGTAATAATATCGAAATAATTTACATTGCATTACATTGTATCATAGAGGAAATAAATATGGGTAGAGGAACAACGTTATGGGAATATGTCACTAGTATGGTTGCGGGTCAAGTGCGTCGAGGGGAAAGAAGGGCAAACATAAACAATGCTGTCCTCTTCAACTTCTCATTACTGCGCAAGATAATTTCTAATTCAAAGAATTTATATCTTGGTATAATTGATAAACGTCTCAAACGATTATAGTAAAATCTCTGTTGTGTATATTTCTTTCGGGGAAATTTCTCTCGATAAAAACTTATTCGTAAACAAAATATGTAAACACAGAGTGCAAGAAAGGATTAAATTACATTTAGCCATTTTACTTATGACAGTTGAGTAAACAAACTACAAGTTTTTGTTTTATTGTAGAATATAATTTAAATGGAGAATAGTTAAATAGAATTATACATTAAGGAGCAAGTTTTTATAAATATAACTGTATAAGAGGATACAAAATTGAATTTGACAACTTTTAACGTTTAGGCATTTGTTAATATTGCTAATATTTTTATTCATTTACGTATGTCATTATGTCACGCTGCAATATGAAAGGCGCTTACGTATTTGCTATATGGACGTAAGCATTTTTTATTTTAAAGATTCTCAAATTAATAATAAATTATTAAAACAAGCAAGATTTAAAAAGATTTAAATATACACTAATGTATGATTAAGAGCCTCCTTCTTTTAATAAAAAATACGTGAAATTTTAAAACGCAATGCCATTTAATTCACATTCTCTGCCGTCGCTGCATGTCTTGTCAAATTAAAGCGCTAATGTATGTTATACAGAGTGTCTATAAAATATTCGTACATATATAAAGGGTGATTTATAATAAATTAAGACTCGAAGTTAATTGACTTAAAAGCAGAGTGAATTGAAATAATTGAAGATCTTTCCCTTCACGTCAGGAGTGTGGCTCATCAATTCTGTAATTTTTAGGTTTTAAAGAAACAAATGTTTATTTAGATTGTTTCAAAAATCCATTAGATCGATGCTTTTCCTTTAAAAGAGACGTAGAGCGCACTTCGAAAGAACAAGACTATTTACAGAGTATTTAGAAACTTTACGGAGACCACAGAAGAAAATTTTGTTAGAGATAATATATTGAAAATCTAAAGATATCTAACAATCCCTTTACAATCGACTTACAAAAATCTGCTACAGAATATAGCGGTGTTAGATGAATTAAATTTTTTGGAAGAGGAAAATGTTTGTAGCCACCAAGCAACGCAAAATTCTCTTCTAAAAACACGCAAAAATCTCAGTAACGAAACATATTTTTGGTGTCGATTTCAGTAATTCGTAGATTTGGGGAATTGCGAAGTAAAGCTTCTACGACTGTTGCACTTAAGCAAGTCAGTAGGTTCTTTGTAAGAGTGGTAGTGATCATAGCAACGAACACTTGCTTTCAGTTCGTATACAAATACCATAAATTGTGCTTTTTGGAATTTCCATTGCAAAACAGTATCTAGAGATATTTTTTGTTCTTATGAGTATCATAATTCACAAAATGTGGCAGCGCTGATTTTTATTTAAAGACTCCATGTCTACTTATTAAAAGCAAAACTGAATTAGCCAAAGTTTAAAAATATGTTGGGAATAGCTTTAACTAACTGACAGTTGCAGAAATTGCAATTGTTTTTCACGTCCCCTTAAACCGACAGTCTTCTGTCCAAATTTTTTGCGCATACACCCGTAGAACTTAAACTCAATTTGTCTTAATTACACAGTTATTGATCTTCAAAACTGCATGGAGACACCTTAACTTTTTCGCAGCACATGGCTTGCATCTTGTGCTTCAAATTCTGGCCTTGCACATGAAAAGTAGCAAGACACTCACTATTATATTACTTTACTTTTTTGCAATATAAAATGGATTAAAACGAAATCGTAGCAAATTCATTCATTATTGAAATCACAAAATTGTTTTTAAAGACATTGTTTTGAAAAAGACGTTAGCAAACAAAAAAAAATTTTAAACGTCTATACTAACGGTTTATGTTGTTTGCAGCAAAATAATTGTCACAATGAAATAAATGCAATAAGAACTAAACGGTCGCTACTTATACTCTACCTCCAAGTGCATTGCTTCTAGTATTTGCAATTTTATTTGGAAATAACTGCATATGTGAAATGATTTACATATAAGAAAACACTTTTTATTCTGCTCTCCGATCCTATTATACACGGAAAGGTTTCATCTCTAATACGCGCTACAAACTACGTGTTACAAGTATTTACATATCTAGTACAAGTGCAGCGTTACAAAAACAACCCGTAAAAAACAAACATACTATGTATTGTAGTTTGAAAATAATTACATAAATCACTTATTAACTAGAATTTAAAGAAAAGTTTATTTTTATAAATTAATGTACTATCGCGGCAAAAAAACGGGACACTGGTTTCAAAATTACCGTTTGTAAATCTGTCTCAGTTTAAGTAAATTATTATGTAAGTAGGTATCTTATTAATTGAACTGACAAATCCTTCTTAAAGCCTGATCAAAAGAGAGAAATTTTGTTAAAATCGACGTATTGTCAGATAAGTGTGTCCCGGTTTTTTTGCCGCGATAGTACTTTGAATTATTTCTGTAGACATTCAAAATGATAATTACAGAAATTTGTTTTAACAGAAATATCAAGTTCTATTTAGTCTTGACCGTCTAAGCCCTTTAAGGAATAAATAATTAAGAATTTTATTCTATACTAATCACGTTTTCTTTTGCATTTGATTTAAGATTTGATTTGGTTACATTATAATATTTGGTTCTTTATATTTCTCAATTTTTAGTTTGACTTATACTGTTTGATAAATTATTTGCCTTGCAATTCAATTTTTCAAGAATCAAACGGTGTTAATTTTGCATTATTAGAAAGAATTACATTACATGAATGAGAGGTGGAACAAAATTGAACTATTTTATTACCTTTTTCTAATAAAATAATGGCTTAGTCATGACTAATAAAACTGTCGTAAAAATAAAATTGAATTACACAATGAGATACTAAGCCGTTTACCACCAATATATAATTTTGACAGATGTGGCACCATATGAAGTTAGTTGTAAAAAGGCTAGTGATGCAATCTACGGAAAAACATACGAACTAAAATAAAACGAGACCTTATTTAACTTATTTGATGTTCAATTACTGGGTGGTTTACCCGTGGTAAATTACTGGCATTATTGACCAGTAATTTCAGTATTATAATTCGACGTATATGAATATATTTTAACATGCACAATTTTTTATAAAGCTCATCAGTTACGAACGATAACTGACTTCCAGAGTCTAGCAATGCTTTCACAACAAATGGTTGCTCATCGGAACTACAAATTCTAATTTTAACAACCGGCAATATTACATTAATGTTACCTTTATTACTGTTGCAAAGCGTTCATTGGCTTTGTAGTTCGTTAGTAACTTGAAACACCCCTTGAGATTTTATTGCAGGTTCGCTTTCAATAGCTTTTGAAACGTGCAATAAAAAATTATTATGCAACTTAGAACAATGCTTACATTTATATTTATTAGAGAAGCCACAATTTTTAATATCATGTTTATCTAGACATAATTAACAAAGTGACCTATTTATGAGATTTAATCGCATTGTGTTTGGGTATTGATCTTTTATTTGTACGTGAGCAAAAAATGTCTTAAGTTACCTCCTGAGCTTTATGGTTAAGTGTCTTAATTCTCTTCACCTGTTTCGCAGCAGGCTTCGTAGGAGCGACGAGAGTTTTTGAAAAAGTGTTCTCTGTCATGGGTGTGCTCTGCTGATTTAAACATTTCTGTAAAACTGCTAGAGATAGCGTGTCATCCGGATCAGACTCATCATTTGAATTCTGGGATTGATTCTTTTTCTCTGCTGGTGGGAAGACTTGGCGCATAAACATATTCAGGTATGACCCTCTTGTCAACGGGGTAAATCCTAGTCGCCTTAAACCCATTTGGAATGTTATCAATAATCATAAATCTGTCCCAGAGAGGAGTAAAAACGTCGGAGAATCTTTTCTTATTCATTTTCTTATCAGGATATTTGTCCCAGTAACGCAGCAATTCCTTGTCCGAAAAATGCTCAAAGGAACGGAATACACTCTTGTCGAGAGGTTGTAGCTCATGTGTCGTGTTTGAAAAAAGGCATAATAAGTGTATCCCCAATCGGTCAGCTACCTCGATAATTATCAAATCAAGGTGTGATGCGGCACTATCGAATATTAAAAGGACTGGCGGCGGTTCAATAAATTAAAAAAATGGTGTAACCATTCAATAAATAAAGTGGTAGTCATGCTATCATTTGAAGCCATAGCGATCTTAGATCCTGGTGGTAAACCATTCCCGAAAGTTGATTTAAGCCTTTGTTCCTTAAACAAAATCATGGGCGGCACAGCATTGCCTAATGCGCTAGTGCAAGCAACAATCGTACAGTTTTCCGCACGTTCTGGAGCAACAAGATTTACTATTTTATTATCATTTTTAGCATTCACTGTCTGCTGGTGATGCAAGTTAATCTGAAACCTTTCTCATCCATATTAAAAATTTTTGAGAGCCGATGTTTAAGTTCATATTTTTCTAAAATGTTATTTAACGTTTGAAAATAATCATCTACAATATAAGGATTTAATTTGTCCGCCCTAGCAAGATTCATCGATTGAGCTTTTCTTTGAGATAAGCAAGGATGTCGCGTTATAATCAACCAATCTCGACTTACCATTTGTTTTCTCTCATTAAAACTATTAGCGATACCCGCTGTTCCAACATATTTGAAAACAATTCTTCAAAGTGATTTTGGCGTCAGAGGGAATCCCATTTCAGAAAATCTGATAATTTTCTGAACTAAATCTTCTTCTTCTTGGTGATCGTTAAGTATAAGTTTTGTTCCCAATGCTCTAGTGGCTTTTCCAGTTTTCATGTGATTTTATATTGTGCGCCTTGGTATTACACATTTCTTTTCTACAAAACGTTGCGACTTGCCTTGCTTTAATAAATCTAGAGCCTCCTGCATTATGTCTTGGGTCCACTGGGCTCTTGTATTACGACATTTTAGTTCTGAAATGACCCAAAGAACATCAGTGGATAATAAGGTCTACCAGGTATTTTGTAGGCCTTGTTACCCGCACTCGACTTAATTTATTGTGAGGTTAGATTTTATTAGTAAAAATATGTTGCAAGACTTGAAAAATGATATAAAAGTAGTAAACCTAGTGAACTAAAACTTACCTTAATGAAAATTGGAATCCGAGCACTATTTTCTTTTAAACTTAGCCTCAAAGGAAATTTTATAATTTTGATGACAAAACACCCATAACATGAATGAACAGGAACACGCTCTTAACCGAAAACTAATGATATAATTGATCTGTATCGACGTATATTTCAAATGTGGACGGATGTGTAAATGGCACAAAAATGATCAGTGATCTATATCGAGAGCGAAAATACGCATGGACCTTATTACCGGCATGGGTTTTATTACCCTCAGGGACCTTAAATATTTTATGATTCTTAGCATCACAAAATTTGCAATTAAAACCAAAAGATTGCAATTTATTATTATTATCGCACGTAGGAATGTGTCATTTAGAATTTTGAGGTTAGGTGTCAGGAATCGATTGAGTTAACTGTGTTTTCTAATGTCCAATATCTTCATTTGGTACGATATGCTTATTAGATCTGGGAAATTCTTAAACACAATAGCCTGGTTTCTTGTCTCCTTACACCAACTAATTTAAAAAATTTAAAGAAGTAGAGTTTTATCTGATCTTAACAAGAAGAAAAAGGACATTAGTTGCCATGGTAATTAGAGGATTTTTAAGTTTAATGACGAGAGCGGAAACCGGCCCAATGTATACTTACTGTCTCCGCTTATCTTGCTCGTTGCACAATAATAAGTGGGAATAGTTTAAATGGCATACGTCAAGTAAGACAGAGAATTTCACCCACATGTTTAAATAGCCAAACACTGGTGAGTGGTGGAATGTTGTATCACTGTCTTACTTTAAAATTATACTGTTTAGACTATACTTACCTCAGTCAAAAAATTTACGTTTAGAAAGTTTCTTTAACTTACCTTGTGGGGTGCGTTACTTTAGAGTAAAATGAGCTCTAATAGCATTTTTGGGTCCACTGGACTCTTGTATTACGACATTTTAGTTCTGAAATGATCTAAAATTAGTATTTATCAAAATCCAAAAGGCGTGCCATTTGCGCCTTTATTTGGATCCATTGTTTTATTCTAAATTTGGAAGTAGAAATATTTTTAGATTCATGAAACACTCAGTAAATTACATAAGTATCAAGTTGGACAACAACTGGTAAATTACAACATGAAATTGTAGGCACTTTCTGAAATTTTTTGGATGCTATTAAAAGCACATTAAATGGCATAATGTTTTAGCACGTAATTTCCTGTTTAAAGTTGAGTTTTCCTGCAAACAGAAACTAAATAATGTTTCGTTGTTATATTGCTTGTGTCGTGTGGAATTCCAACATGACTTATTTTAAAGTTCATTTCAGTTTCTAAACTTTTATTTCTTATTAAAACCAAAAACACTTTTTAATGCAAATTATTACATAATAAATATGCAAACGAGTGCAAGTGTGTAGAATATAATAAAATGAAAATAAAAGTTTTAGATTGAAATCCCATCTTGTTTTTAAAAGATTGGAAAACGATAAGTTGGAAAAACAAGAGGTGCTCCTTAACTTTTAAAAGTTTGATGAACGCAAGTTCTTAATGAATTTCTGTTTAAATACTTCCTTTAGTACTTATTTGTGATCTAACACTGCGCAAATAATATTTTTACATGTACTAACGTTTATTATTTCCTAAATTTCTCAGATTTCAAGGTTTACTATTGATATCTTTACAGACAACACCAAAAAGTAACCTACTTTAGTAGATAACAGCCTTGCTAACGAGGAAAGATGTTTGTCGACATTATCTGGTCCAAGTTCGTCGTGTTTTAGCCTAACAAGGTTACCGCAAACAACGATGACCTTGGACGACAAGTTTCAAACCATTCCATTTTACAATTTTTAAGCCCCCTTGCCCGTAACACTAATATAAAACAATTTTATTAAAGTAATTATTTGACCGAACAAATATTAATCTATTTATTAAATTTCAGATTCATTGTTTGGTTATGGATAACACGACATCCTGGCATTTATATGATGCATCTTCGGGAAGCGTTAAGAAAATACGACCACTTCCAGAAGAAGGTCACTACAGGAAACTCAACCAACTCCAAGACAACGACTTACTAGATCAAGCAGATCCAGTAATTACTCATCTGGTCTTTAAATCCAACAAACCAGAAGACGCTAAGAACCTTCAACGATTTAAGGACGTGGAGAATCTTTACCTATCTTGCAACTGGGAGAATCTACCCATTGACTTATTAACAGGAATTAATAAGCTTCAAGCTCTCTACATACCTTACAATTCAAATCTAAAGGGTATTCCTGATAGATTTTTCGAAAATGCGAAATCTCTAACTACATTGGTAATCAACCATGCTGCTAATATTACGCTTAAACCTGGAATATTCAAAGGTTTATCCTCTCTTAAAGAACTGGACTTAAGCGAAAATAATATCGTCGCTTTGAAAAAAGGAACATTGGCAGATGTGTCTGACATACAACAGTTAGATCTGTCCAAAAATAAAATCAAATCTGTTGAAGACAATGTATTCTATGGACTACCATTTTTGCTTTCTGTAAATTTGAATTCTAACGAACTGGAAAACATAGGCGAAAATGCATTTTCTTATGTTAACTCCCTTTTGCATTTCGATTTGGGCAACAATAAACTGAAAAAATTAAAACCAGAAACATTCAGAAAACTCAACTCCCTAACATCATTGATTCTAGAAGAAAACCAGTTGCAAAGTTTAGAATATGGAAGTTTTGTGGGCCTGAACAGATTAGAATATTTGGCATTAAACAATAACAAGCTAAACAGCATCGATGAAGATGTATTTTCTAATATGAAGTCCCTAAGAGTTTTATTAATGGAAAATAATGAAGTTGCTAATTTGACTGAAGAACATTTTAGAAATTTGGGAAAAGTTCAAGTATTCCGCTCGAAGAAAAATAAGCTTTTGCGTTTGTGCTTGAAACTCTTTAAAGGATTTTCAATGTTAACGCATCTTGAACTAAATAAAATGAATTTGGAGTTTTTGGAAAAAGACTGGTGTGTCGGTTTAAAATCTTTGAAAGATTTGAATTTGAGCGAGAATAAATTGAAAAGACTTCATCCTGATACATTTAATGCTTTGGCGACTTTGAATAATTTAGATTTGAGTAAAAATGAAATTGAGGTCATTGATAAAGATGCGTTTTCTAATATTTACCGACTAAGGCAGTTAGATTTGAGTGGAAACAAACTGAAAACAATTTCTGTTTTTATGTTTGAAAATCTCAGCTCGTTATGGGATTTAGATTTAAGCAAGAATGAAATTTCCAACATCGACAACGATTCTCTAAGCGAATTTCGCAGCTTGAGAACTTTGAATTTATCTGGAAACCGTATCTGTTCAATACAAGATCAAGCATTTGTTTTAACACCTAAGCTTAGCTTACTCGATTTGAGTAACAATGAGCTAGTGACTATAATGCCATCTGTATTAAGATTAAATGAGTTGACAAATTTAATTTTAAGTTGCAATAAGCTAAACGATATAGAGGATGAAGTGTTCCAGAAATTAAGCAGATTACAATATGTTTGTATTGATAATAACAACATA
>VTPC01003658.1:0-59941 GCA_011009095.1 Ignelater luminosus | reverse complement strand
TGGTCTTTAGTTATTGATGTAGAATCCAAATCTGAAGTCAAAAGTTTAAAAATTTAGACAAAAATGCGAACAGACAATCAGGCAGACAGACACACAGACTTCGCAAATTCAGTAACGATTTCTATCGGATTCGTTGATAAAAGCAGTCCAAACGGTACATTCCATGTAAATGGATTTTCTTTCTTTCGATGTTAAAAGTTGATAAGCGATGACGTGTCACTTGATGGTCTAGGTATGCAGTGTTTTGGAAAGTGTGGAAAGCAAACTGCTGGTTTAGGCAGTGCTCTATCTCAGCGTAGAATTGGAAGTGATACCAATGTAGCTGACTGAAGAAGAAAGGCCTAGAGGCGAACTAAGAAGTTTTACATGAATATCTACTTCGGCTATGTTCTGGTGGCTCCAGTGAAACAGGATGACCTGAGTCTTTTGGAAGTTTATTTTGATTTTCCACTTTTGGATACAGAACTGCAGCCAATCTAACTCAGTGACCAATATGCTAGATCCTTCTCGAAAAATCACAACTTGAAACTCGTCAAGCTTTAAGTTCTTTAAACTCACGAATTGCTAGTCCATTACCTCTCTAATACCAGATGATAAATCTGCACTCTAGCACTGTCAACGCGGATGGTTAGATTTGTGAGGAATTTAATTAGTTTTGCAAGTAAAAATTCAATTTCACGGTTTCACCACCATCACAGACAATGAAAGAACGTCGTAGTTTTACTATTTTTTGCTTTTCTTTTCTACTTTGTCTTCCAGTTGATTGCGATAAATTGTCAAGAAACTGTTTTAAACCCCTAAATGCTAACGTTCCACTTTAGTTTGTAAGTAAGAATTCTAGGCAGCTTCCTGCAGAGAATTTTCGTGAAAACGTAGTTTTTGGTTTGAAAATTCCCAAAAAAATTATTTCCAGGTATTGTTCATCTAGTTTCACGATAATGTCCTCTACATTCATTATATTCTCCGAGCTTTGAGCAAATCTGGCTACTACCAGCGTTGCTATCGCACAAACTTGGGATTAAAGTTATGATTCCAAAGTTGAAGTTTGTAACGTAACCTTGCGTTACTCTAGTTTAACTAAGACGCTATTTAATATATATATCGAAGAAAAAAAAATCAATTGCGAATGAGCGTCAGTTCTTCCAAACACCAAAATCTACAAGAGATTCTTAACAACATCAGAGAAGCAATAAGAGTAGTTGATGAAATCTGCAATAAAATTAATAAGCAAAGTGCAAGAGTACATTTTTCAAATATATTAAATTTTTAAAAAATATTTTTAAAAATTCTTAAATAGTCAAATAAAATGTTTAATCAAAGTGTTTAAAAAAATGCCTTTTTAACGAAATTAATCTTAACACTTAAAACATTTAATTTAAACATGCAATAAAATGTATTAGGATTTGAAGCAACGTTTTCTAATAAAAATTTTTTAATTAAGAAGATTTATAATTTTACATCAGAAAAAACAAAATGTTTAAACCACAAACTCAAGAAATGCTAATTAAGAGTAAATAATTGAAAGAGACTTACCACGAGTCCAAATTACAGATTTTACAGCGCTGTAAAAAGGGGAACGAAAAATCTGCAACAAACTACGCAAAAACACAAATACTGCTCTTAACCCACGCTTTCTAAGTTCTTTTTCTCAATAAAAAAAATTTAATCAAGCTGCAAAGCCTACCATTGACTTCGTCAGAGTGCATAAGTGAACTAAGATAGTGCAAACTATACATACACAGGGTGTTTAAAAAATGTCGAATGTTATAGTACTCATTGCGACGATCAAAAAAGTCTTAATCAACGTAGGTCCACAACTCAACCATGTCAGAGATATAGCACATTTTTTAATTAATGAAGACATAAAGTACCTGATTATTTATTAAGAAACGTAAGGTAATTTTAAACTACAAAATCATTATAGCAGGTGCCCTACATGTTCCTTTTCCATTTCTAGGCAGCATCGGTATAATGTTCGTATTCATAAATTTTCGGAGTCGTACATATTGTCCCACAAGCATGTTCTATCCGCTCCCTCAGCTCTTCTAGAGTATTAATTGGTCGTGAATAGACTAAATATTTTAAACATCCTCACGCAAAAGTCCAACAGATTAAAATAAGGAGACCTTGGCGGCCATGCAACGGGACTCTCTCGTCCTATCTACTGATTATTGAGAGCTTCATTTAGAAAATTTCTCACCAAAAGAAAAAAATGCATAAACCATAACTACATTATATCAGCAATAGAAACGTCTTCTAACAGTTCTGGTAAATCATTTCGCAAAAAGTTCGACAGGAAAAAACTACTATATCTCTGAAATGGTTGGCTAAAATATTTGACAAAGCTTTTTAAACACCCTGTATAAGGAGTAGATTATTAAATAAATTAAACAATTTTTTTTTAAATTTAAATTGAATGACGGCAATGTTGAGATAGTAGAACAGCATATGCGCCGGCATCCCATCCTTCACGGATTGACCAGAGATTCAGTTGGAACAAAAATAAATCTTATAAGTCACACACGATGATCGGGAGTAGAACGGAAACTTTAGGTGACGATATATTGTTCGGTGCGGTTACAAGCTAGAAAAACCAACGAGAAAAGCACAAATAAATTTTGTTTACCCTTGCTGGGTTGAAGCTTGTCACAAACTCGGAAAACTCGATGCACACCTGACACTACACCGGCGAGGCAACTGCTTCGGAGACAATTTGTGTTCTATCGAGTCAAAGAGAGTTCAACCACACATGTGCTACTTTTAGAGAAATGAACGGGTAACAATTTACATAACCATACTACACCTGACCACTTGTCCGAATATCAAAGATAAAACATGAGGAAAGTTGAGAGGTAATAATTATAGGTGAAATCCAATGTACAATCACTGAATCGTAATATGAAAAATCCAATCCTTACCAATTTGCTAACAAGATCTGTAATGAAGTAAAATTACCCAGAAATACATGTCATAGCTGTGATAATTCAACATACTGCAGTCATAAAAATTAAAATGTTTGAGGAATTATACCCGTGTTTTGCTTGCTGCCATAAATAAAATAGAAAAATTTGTTAACCTTAAATTGCTTTAAAAATAGAAGAAACCACAACAAAAATTAATCAACCGCCCAGCGTGAACTCACCATTATCAAAAAAAATTTTCCAACAAAAGAAAAATATCAAAAAAATAAAAGAACACACCGAAAGCACGGATTAAATACAACACATATAACGGAAGCTAAAAGTGAACGTTACAAGGTTCAAGGCCAATTCGAAAAATATTAGGGAGATTTTTCAGATATCTCAACAGGCTATTAAATACAGAATTTCAGAGAATGCAAGTCAAATAAGAATAATCTTTTTCAAGATTCTAATTATTTATGTGACAAACCTATGAAACGACTTGTAGAGCTAGAAATGGTTTTACAAAACTGAAGCATCGGTTGACGATTTTAACAATCTTAAAAGAACTGCCTGAAGAATGCAAACTAATTTAAATTTCGTTTTAGATTATTAATTAACATAAAACCTAATGCACGTGCCAAATTGATTGCTATATTTTTGGTAGTAAGAGAATTTCCCAGATTTAAGCTTGAACTTGAACCACCCCATAGAGAAACGGCAATAAACCATCATTAACCTTACAGTGGCCAATGAAATTAAATCAATTATTTAATTGAGTGTTAAGCATGGTAATTTTGTCAGGTATAAATTTTTGTTATAAGTCCACGTTAGTGTAGTAATTACATTATTCTAATTGGTTTTATTTTTGTCGACGTATCGCTTTTTTAAATTATAGGAAAAGGTCGAGATATATCCCCTAGCTTCGGGAAGTCTCTTCAATAGCTCCGCGAACTCAGCACTAAAGAGGCTAAAACACATGATATGACTTTTTACCTTTTAGTTCCTTTTAGAAAATTTTCTTATAGACCTGAAACTTGCATTTTGTAAATGAAAAATATTTGTGGCCAAACAGTTTAAGAACCTCTGTTTTTCAATAATATATTTTGTATTCCGATAAAAGCATACTATTTACCTTATGATCTGACATACAAATAAATTTCCAATCAAATACTGTCTTCTTTAGTTGCTTCTTTTTCATTTACTTCTATAAACAATTGTTTTTGTTGTCAAATCGGTGGTTTTCAAATTGCTTTTATCTAAGATTTAAAAGAAGATTTCTATTAAAGCTACAACCTCCAGATCATTGTTTTATTTCAATTTGTTTCTCAGAACTAATACCTTTTTTATAAAAAAAAAATGTCAAGAGAAAACATAAACCAGACAATTGGGAATTAAATTGCAATTTAACTGATTGTGAGTTATTTATTACTTAAAAAAGCCTAGATGCAAAGAAATTTAATTTTTAATTAAATCTGTAAAAACTTATTTATTTTATTTTTGCAACGTTATTCTGTAAACTTTAATTTCTCGTTCATCAAAAACGTGTTGAAAATTTAAATAAATCATATCTAGAAAATGTCAATGCTACAAAAAGTCACGCCTTGACTGTACCGCTCTTATCCGCCTGTCAACTTGATCCTACAAATTAAATATGAAACCCACACAGGATTTCTATTTAAAAATCTATCAAATACTGTCAAATTGAAATTTTTACAAAAAGAATCTCTCGTTAAAATATTACATCTAACCTCAAAATGGCAGACTAATGCAGAGTTAGATGTTAATTTCAATTATTTCGAGTAAGTTGACATAGCAGTATGTTTGAGTTCGATGTTCGAGTGCTGGTGGGATATTAATTGCAATCGGTGATGCAACCGTAACCGAGATATGCAGAACTTAATTGAAATCGGTGTAGCGTTAACTCAAATTCGGTGAATTTTCCAGAAATTCTTTCAAAGCAAATTAATTTTTTTTCATGAAAGTGCCTCAATTGAAACTTTTTTTTCATGAAAACAGAACTAATTTGGCGTTTGTCAGTGTACGTCCGAAACAAACTGAATTACGTTTGTAACTTTATAACGTATGACACTGTTTCATCCATAAAATTCATAAAAGTGATGCGATAAATTCATCCTGTTACGTTCTAATTGGATATTCCTATATCTATAATGGTATTATATTCAGTTTTAAGTTGTTATTAGTAATTCAGTGATTCAAATTTAATAATTAATGCGGAGATATTACCTTAGACTAACTTATATTATCAAAGATATTACTATTCATTGATGCAAATGTCTATAAGTTATTCTGATGGAGGCGTATGATAATTAGAATTTCCACTGGCAGGCCCTTACATTTATTCTCTTGTAGTTGTAGTTTCGCATCAAATCGTTGTTGTGTTAATGACGTTAATACTGGTGATTGCATTCTTCACCAAAATAATTTCAAAAGTACAAAAGATGCTTCTAAAACGCACTTCAAAGTACTTTTTTTAAATAGAATCAAATACACGACATTCTCTTATCTTACTTCTTATAAAAACGTTGTTCCGAGAAAGATACTAACGCAACGTCTACTCGTACCAAATTCTAGCATCTAAGCACATAATAAAAGATGTCGGAAGTTCAAGATCATGATCCGGAAGAAATTTATTATTGGCAATAGCTTTTCTCCCTGCACACAGGTTAACGTTTCTGCGTATCCTTTTAATTTTAATTTAATCTTTCGCCCTCCTGAAAACTTTCATAAGATATCGATTGATAAAAATTGAAGTTCTTAGTAGATGTAGAGGTGGGTACATACAGAAAAGTTACAGGAAATGGGAATCTTAAAGGAGATCAAAAAAAAATGAAATATGACGGAAATAAAGTGTCATTTAAGGTTAAAGAACTTTTTTAAGTATCTACGTATATTTAAAATTTTATAGAAGTACAACTACAGTTTTTTCCTTATTCTTTCTTTACGCACATTATGCTTGAGGGTATACATTATCTTTTACCTACTGACAATTGTGGGTATTTTGAGAAAATCTTAAAACGCCTAATAAAATTGTTATGGTACAAAATATTTTTTAAAACAAATTTTTTCTGGATGGTAAGCAATGCCTTGCATTGCCTGATGGGTCCAATAGTGTTCTTGATGCAAAGAAGCCCACAGCCTGATTGACAAGTTATAGCAGCGGCTAACCACAGCAGTAAAAGTTCGTAGTTTATTTAACGACACACGAAATACAAAGGCTTAAATACTTAAAAAGGCAACAGATTCTTTCCAATTTAAGACCTTATGACGCAGTGCAGGTAGGTTCTGATTCGGTAATAATCGATATAGCTTTTGGCTTACGAGAATACCGGTATTTTTATTGTCTGATTCTTTTTCTATCGAAGTAAGAAAAGAAAACGCCAGGGCTGTAGAGTTTCTAATTAGAATTCCATTTAAGGTTCTATAAGAACCTGAAGGGCCGGAAAAATCTGGAATTTTATTACAAAGATGGGAAGCTTGAAAGAACCTAAAATACAAAACCTCTTGACTTTCTAAAAATTATTAAGTACCAAGATGAAAAGTCACAGTTATCAGATTACAGATTTTAAAATAACAATTTATCTGTCAACATACCGTTTGTTCATTTGCTCGTTTTTCGCCTGGATGAAACTTTTTGTAAGTCATCCATTGACTAAAGTATCCCATCATGGCTTTTCAAACTTTATATTATAATATTCTCCATTTTAGTCGGTCATGTAATGGTAAAAGGGCTTCTCGTATTTAAAATCATTCTCTCTTAATAATTACTGATAAATTACTGGAGGCCTGAAATTGGAAGCCTTGCTACTTTCATACTAAATCTTTCACTGAATTGTTTCTTCTACCTTATCTGTTTTTTTTAAAAGTGACAAGATGGTTAGGGCAACGGAAAACAGTTTGCCCAGGGGCAGCCAAAAATCTAGTGCTGGGTCTGCAAACAACAGTGGACTGCGAAACTGAAGATGCTAGTAAGGTTAAGGTACTTGTTTTTTGGAATGCGCATGGAATATTCTGCACTGACTGTCTTGAAGAGGAAAGAACAGTGACTGGTATTATACAAACTTATTACAATATTTGAAGGATATTTGTTAAGAAAAAATAATCACATTTGGGGAAAGTGCTGTTTCATCAGTTGTTGCGATAATCCAAATCAACGAATTAAAATTTAAATTACTTCCTAATCTACTAAACTTGCCAGATTTAACCTCAAGCAGCTTTATCTCTTTCCTTACCTTAAAAAAAACTCAGTGGAAAAAGATGTGCAAATGACAAAGAAGTCTATTTTAAGGAGCTCAATAAATTGGCCTATTGCTCTGGCATAATCGCTTTAGAATATACATGGGTACGGAGCCAAATTGACTGAATTATTTTGATCAGATATCAGTTTTAGTTTCTGCTGATAGATGAAGCCAATCCAGACTCTGGATGGTTCCTGTACCACCAGAAGATAGCTAGGAAAAGTGTATCGAGGTAAATAGAGATTATGTAGAGAAATAAATGAAAATCAATAAAAAAAGGTTATTTTCTTATTCAGGTTCTCCCAGATCTATAAGCCAACCGACTGTAGGTCAACTGGCTGCAGCCGCAATAGCAAAAAAAACTTGAGTATTAACATTGTGTTCATATTTTTAATCATCATCATCGCAGAGCCAAGTTTATTCATTGTCAGAGACCTCTTCAAGATGCTTCCATTCTTCTTTGTTGTGCAAGGCTGCGATTCAATTTCGGGCTATTTTCTTTACGTCGTCCGTGCAGCGGTTGGGTTGGTCTAATGAGTCTAATGAGTCTATAGTTTTCGTATTGTACAATTTAGCTACTATAACTTGATTTTGTAAACACATACTCAAAAGTTTTTTGATTGCTGAACCTCCGATTTTGATGGTATCTGCAACTACTCCGTCTTTCTCGGGGGCTTTGTTATTCTTCATTTTCTTGAAAGCATGACTGTGAATATATTTCGGATGTCTTCAGATCTTTGATTTATGATTTCTTTGTTCTGTATGTTCGGCTGGGTCCAGGACGAATTCATTTTGATCAGAGTTATGTAGAATTCTTTCACTATACGTAGCATTTCTTTTTTGTTGGATGTTGTTGTCTTTAAGTTTAAAAATTTCTTTTTTGCCGCTTGTTAATTACCTTCATAGTATCTTAATGCTTTTGTTTTGTTCGATGGTTTGTGTGGTCTTTTTATTTTTATATCTTCTTATGTCTTTTCTAGTCGCTTTTGAGACTTTTTTGTTGATGATATTCACTACTTGTTCTTCGGTGTTCTTGTCTCAACATTTTTTTCTCTTTTCCATTTTTAATTTGGTGTCATGGGTAATTCTATACTCTATGTTATTTCCTGTTCATCACTTTCTTTGGGCTTCTGTTATGGTGTTAGTTACTATGTTGTTCAAATCATTTACGTCGTCTGTTAGTGCTGTATTTTGTATGATCTTAGTTTTTTCCTTTTCAGATTCCTTTTATGTTATAGTTGAGACCATTCGTCGATGTGAATTTCTGTTTTAACATAAACCAGTCAATGATCACTTTCCGTTATAAAGCTGTTTAAAACTGTGACATCTTTTATTATATGTTTTTATTTGTAATTATATAGTCAATTTCATTTCCTGTTTTCCCATTTGGACTTATTCATGTCCATCCTCTTTGTAACCGGATCGAACAGGCTTTCCACGAATAAATCGTTTTGAATTGTGGTGACCAAAATACTTGACCATTGCTTCATCTACCGATAGATGTCGATGAAATATTCCCCACTGCTGAAACTTTTTGTTTACAATATTCATTAAGGGCAGTAATTTGAACATTTTGTCACCTTTGTCCAATCTTGCATTATCTGCAAGGTGGAGATATCTTTTTATGTCATAGAATCTATTTTTAGACATACAGTTGCTTACAGGGGAAATTTGCACATCTTCATCTAAGCACCAATAAAGCCGTTCACGCGAGAAGTTATGATAACCGGAAAGTAAAAGAATTGCCACAAATATCTTTACATCATCTTGGTAAATCGAAAATGTATGCCTATTTTTCTGCTTTGCATAAATATGCGATTGTTCCATAATATGATTCAAAACTTCGCTATCAGAAAATAATTCAAATATATCAACAGGAGTCAGATTGGCAACTTTCGATTCAAGTAATTTTTTTTTCCGGCATGGTTATATCTATAGCTTCAGAAGTCCATTCAGGTTCCAGCATTATTCTCTGCTTCTTCCGCACAGGTTCTTCTATATTACTAATATTGCGCAAAGCAGCTAGAGGAATATTATCTTCAGGATCGCTTTCATCTTCTGAATAGTAAACTTCTATTGGACCTGGCACATCACTAGGAAGAATCTGATTTTGGATATCGTCTTCATCAATATCTTCTTCACCAGTAGTATAACAATATCTGTATTAGTATTTCTGTTATTGGAAAATATATCCTCCACGGCATCTTCTAATCTATTGTAACGATGTCCGTAAAAACATCCACCTCAAAAGAAAATAGTTCTAAAAAAGTTTTTAATATCACTTTCTGAGATGTGCCCGTTGTACTTATATAAGTACAGCATTATAAATAAAGTAATAATTTGCATTACCAAAGAATATGTAAGTATATTTACTTATTATTGTGAATAATACATACCAATTTTATGATAATTACAACAAAATCACTTATTTTTGTTGTTTTTGAGAAAAAAAATAGCCTTCAAACACGATTCCAATTCAACAAGCATTTAACGGCCACAAAAAATTCAAATTCAACATAAATGTGTTCAGACTTGTAATATTATAGTAGTGCTTACTTTTGTACCGACAGTCCTTCGTGCTATACTAAAAATAAGTGTACATTTTTGTCAATAGATGCCAGTAAACTACCTAAAATGGGTCGAAATGGGTTAAATCCAAATGCTAAAGAAGAAATGCATAGGTCCTACAACCCGAAAAAAGTTTACGACTTAATATTCAATCCGTGTAGTAATTTTAAAAAATCCAATGTTTTTGAAATGTTGAAGACTCAGCAATAAATGTTCAAGTTTGCCCAAAAATGCTGCATCCTGTAAAAGACATTTAAAAAAAATTCTTTGTATTTTTTGTGTATGTAGATCACACAGTGTACTAAAAGTTTTCAGCATTGAAGAAAGTATCGACAATCAAAGTAAAACAGTAGACATTCCACAGTAAAACTTCCAATTTTGCTCGATGACGATACATTCTTATTCTATAAAGGAAATTTAAGGAACATTCTTGGTTCAGATAACATCTAATAGATCTAACCTTAAAAACCTTGAATTCGCCAAATCTCTTCTCCTATTATTAAAAATATCACTTATTGCATTATACTTTGTAGACTAATGGTCATATTATGGTAACATAACACTTACGCAAAAAATTCCATCTAAGCATCTTTTACGGTTCTGGGGAGTTTTAAGTTTATTTCAATACTATGAACTTCAGATATCCAGCTTGTTTAGTTAATGAGTATACTACACTTCTAAATATGAAGGAGTAAAAATATGCATCTTTGTTACTCCTGCATATTTTTTAAGGCATATGTTATGAAGAATCTGACTTTTGAGTTTTCGAAAGTAGGATTCTTGCCCTTACACCATAAAAACTAGACAATGCTTGCCATTTCGAGTGATACTACTATACTCAAAATCCACTTAAATGCTAAGGTTCATGAAGCTTAGACGTTATTCATATCAACGAATCTTCACATTTATATTAAAAAATACATCTGAATGACAAGTTAATACTTTTTGCAATGCTAATTATATGGTAGATAACGCAATTAACAAAACCCAGCAAAACCTTGCCATATCTTTGGGAGTATTTGTTTTTTAAAGCAGAAGCAGCTTTGACATCAAATAAAGATAACAAAACTTTACCAAACATAATTAGGAATGTCTACTATTATGTAGCCATTCCAATGCACTTCTAGAAATCGATTACATACTTTAGGTTAAATTCGGTTTCAAATAAAGGTATCGAATTATAGAACTGGAACAAGACAAAGAAAAACTATCAAAGGATGCACAGTAGCATAAGTATGGGAATATTGAAACTAATTTTGGTTTTGGGCAAACCAGAAAATAAAAGAATTTTTGAATTCTGTCTAATGCTATATACAAAGTTGCCCAACAATATTATATAATGGAGGATAGTTATTATCAGTAGAAATTAAACAAAAATGATAAGAACGTTATAAAAATATTCCATAAAACTGTAGCATACTAACAATTTATTTTTAGACTATAGGGATCTAAAGCTCACCACTGAAGCGTTACTTAATTATTTTTCTAACTTCTCGACTCGTCCCTATTTAAAATACTTATTCTTCTTAGTATTATGTATTATAGAAATAAAAAGATTAGTGTGCCACGTATACCATTTTGCATAAAAGTAATTCTAGAACGTAGACATAATAATTATATTACTAAAAGTATAATTTTGTATACCTGTTATAGTAACACGATATTACAAAACTGCTAGTCTTCTCGTTGTTATTACTTTATTGAGTTACATCTTTGAGCAAAATTCTTTGTAAAGAAGTTTAAAGACGTTCATTAAGATAATATTTAATTTTAAATATTGAAAAATGATACTCATCATAAACTTTGAGAAAGCATTGATCAAAAGACAGATTTTTTGCGTAAAACAAGTTATGAAAATTTTCAATAAAGTAAAATGTCTAATTTTTTTAACTAAGCAATACGATTATTTACATTAAAGATGGTAATTCTGTATGTCACTATTTTATTACTGTCTCTAAAGTAAACTAGTTTGTTAAGCAAAAAGAAATGGAACAAGAGAGAATATTGACTAGTTTCTGCTGTTGAAATTACCAACGCAAAAAATTGAGGGTAGTTGTGTAATACCGAATTTGTTATTCATTTTGCAGCCTTCTCTTTAATTACAAAATCCGTACAGTCTGCCAACATAATAAATAATTAATGGTCTAGTTTCTATGAAACTCTATATAATTCTTACAATATCAAACGCAATCTAAATGGGTTAGCTTGTTTAGTGGCGAGTTTCTTCGTAAAGTCGGAACAAAAATGATAATATGAACTCTTTGTTACCCAAGTTCAAAGAAGGTCGGTGAGTGCAGAGACGTTCATGGCTTTGTATTAAAAATTATTGTCCGAGCCTTAGGCGAGAAAAGCATCCAGGATTTATCCTCATTTTTACTGTCGGGTTTATCGCTGCAAACGTAGGAAACTCGAGATTTCATATTCGTTGGGACATTTGTAACAGCAAAACCTTTTATCGGAATACACAGTGACCGCCGTACAGTCGAGCGAGCAAGCATAAAGCGTTCCAAAATTTCAGCATTCATTCTCAATCTTTAACCGTTAGGATTCGACAAACGTTTCATCTTGTTCCTTCAAAACTGTTTTTCGTGTGGTTTAGCCCCCCCCCCACAATAATTTGGTAGTATAATGAGGTATTTCAAAGCAGAAACTTGTTGTTTACACGGCTAGAGAATTTCTCCCTTGCGGGAGCAACGCGTCCGCTAAGAAAAGACAGTCGGAAAGAAATGTTCAAGATCCGGATTTAGAAGTGATAAGGTATCAGTGATCGGGTCACGCTTCGCGACAAACCAGGTCAACGGTCATCTGAACCCTGTACCTCATGAAGTTCACCATACCGTGCGTATAAACGTTATGTTATTGGTACTGGACATCCACGTTTATGCTTTATTGCTAGCCTTATACATCAGCAACAAAACAAAGTTTTTACTACACTACCTATGTTTTATTATTTGGGGAAATAGCTACAACTCTGCCCTATTTCTTTCACTTAAGCCTTTCGGTAATACTATTTACCGCACATAGGACGAAGAAAATAAAATAAATAAAATAAGATCCAATAAATATGAAATTAGATCACACAAATGTCCTAAAAAATGTAATTTCTAAATTTCTCTCTTTAGTGAAAAGATATGTACTGGGCTATGTTTTGTTTGCAAAAAATGTTTGTCGTTTGTCTATGACATAATGCTTTGCTTTTCAGATACAGAAGATTAATTACAACAAAATAATGTTTTTTTTTATTTTAGCATTAGTACTAATGGTACATTCTAGGACAAAAGTAGTGCACCATCTCAATGTTTAGTAAAACCCTAAAATTAAAATCAAAGTGGTAAGTAATGATTTAAGAGAAAATGTGTAAAACATTAGTGAAACATATATGATGATGGAATTCTCAGATACCTATTGACCACGGTTGCCGCGCAAATAGCGAAACAATACTACAAATTCGGAACAGTCGCTAGTTTCAATTCTCAAAGTGCTTTTAATATACCCAATAAAGCAAAGAATTTATAAACTAGGAAGTAATGCATCCTGCCAATGAAACGTGAGTATTAAGCAAAACCAACCAGGAGAGACTGTGTAAGTAGGTAGGAAACAAAAACTATGTGAAATATATTAGCGTGCATAAAAAAGGGCGATGTTTGGAGAAGCAGAAGGAATTGGAAAATTTAATCTATCAGAAAAAAGGTTACAAACGGTACGAAAATAAAAAAAGATCAAGATCAAGATGACTGAATCAAATAAACCGTAGTATCAAATAACTGGGATGCACAATTGGAAGAAAAGTGCAAGAAACCGAAAATAGTGGAAAAGCATGTTCATACAAGCCACTCACGTAATGGCGTTCAGTACAATGTATATAACTACAACACTGTAACCTACTCTTTGTGATCTATCTTTAATCAAAATATGCAGGGCGTTCTAAGTATCCTTATTAACTCCCTATTTTCAGACATACTTCGTATACAGTGTGTCCGAAAAGTATGGAATATCCTATATATGTTATCTCAGTAAATATGCATTTTATGGAAAAATGTTTCCTATAAAAGTTGTTTATTGTTTAGTTTTTAGAATATAGCTTCAATTTTTTTTAATGGAAAGGTATCCCTTTATTGTACTCATTTGATAGAGAATGTTTTTCTCTTTTCAATGATGTCAAACTTTGATACACTTGCATAAGTAAATTTTGATTAAAACGCAAAAAATTGTTTGAGTAACGCTTAAAACTTTATTTAATCATCTGTTACCTTCCCAGATGCGGTCTTTTAAATTTTCAATATCATCTAGTCACATTATGGTCGGTATGATACACTTTTGTTTGTTGCAACAATTGAATGCGCCGTAGAAATGTCAATTAATAACCGAACTGAAGCGAAAAGTTATTTGTTTAATTAATTTAAGCATTTTGTTAACGTGAGGATAACAAAGTTACAAAAATACGACTTGCTATAGATCATTTATCAGAAAAACATCGTATCGAAATTTTAATGATGCTGGGATAGGGAGACAGAAGGAGGACACAGTGTACCCCGAATGCCATATTTCTCAGTCTACTGTAAGTAAAATTTTGCATAAATTTCATGAGACGGGTTCTGTCAAAGATTGTCCAATAAAAAGGGCAGACCTAAAACTCTAAATAATGAACAACGTGAGAATATAATGTTGGCTGTCGTGGAAAATCCACATGTTTCTGTTCGACATATTGCTCGTGAACATACTTTGAAGAAATCCACTGCACACGAAGTTCTAAGAAAGGAGAAGTGGCATCCGTATAGTTCAAGAATTATTAGAAGATGATTTAAACCGAAGATTGCAATTTAGCGAAGAAATAATACATAGGCTTCAAGAAAATGCAAATTTTCATAAAAATATCCTCTTCACTGATGAGGCAGCGTTTTGTTTGAGTGGTACCATTAACAAACAAAACACGCGCTACTGGTCTTCGCTAAATCCTGGCTGGTATGTAGAAGGGCACACCCAATGTCTAGGCAGGAATTATTGGAACCCAAATTTTGGGACCTTTTTTTATAGAACACAATTCAACAGCGGATGCTTATCTAGATTTTTTAAGATTTGACTTAGTTCCTGCTTTAGCTGTTCTATTTCCTAATGAACTAGATCCAGATGTACCCCGTAACAGATATGGTTGCAACAAGACGGGGTTCCTCCTTATTTCGGAATTAATGTCCGACAGTTTCTTGACCATACTTTTCCTTATTGATGGATAGGCAGAAGAGGTGCAATAGAATGACCAGCTCAATCTCCGGATCTAAGTCCACTTGATTTTTTTTGTGGGGCCATCTCAAAAATAAGATTTATGTTAATATGCCTGAAGATATTGAAACTCTAAAAGACCGTATTAGAACAAAGATTAGAGCTATCACACCAGAAACGATTCAAAATGCAGTAAACGAATTCGAAAGACGACTTTATCATTGCCAAGCTGTGAATGGTGCACACTTTGAACACCTTCCATGAACTGTAGAGTGTACTTATACAAAATTTTCAATTCGTAACAGATTAATATTGAAATAAACTTTCAAACAATTTTTTTGCGTTTTAATCAAAATTTACTTATGCAAGTGTATCAAAGTTTTACATCATTGAAAAGAGAAAAACATTCTCTATCAAATGAGTACAATAAAGGGATACCTTTCCATTAAAAAAATTGAAGCATGATTCGTTGCGCTTTTGTTTTTAAAAAAATAGTTATTTGGTATTGCCCTTTAAGGTAAAACTAAACACTAAACAACTTTTATAGGAAACATTTTTCCATAAAATGCATATTTACTGAGATATATAAAATATTCCATACTTTTCGGACACACTGTATAATCTTTTTGCATTTCTAAAGAACGTATACATTTGTGTAAATACCAGAAAATATTTTTTAATTCTAAAACGCAAATTTGAAAAATCGTTAATATAAAATCAAATTGTCCCAATTCTATTTTTAAGATAAAACACTTGTCTACGAAATAAAAGGCTAGATACATTAGCCCGGCTTCTACTCTCGTTTCACTAACTAATGAAGCTTCTTTAAAATCTGAAACAAGTATAACTAAGTATATTGATCGGAACAAGAGGAAAAAGGACAAAATTGATTGCTATGGTAATTAGAGAATGTTTAAATTTAATGAAGATAGCAGAAACCAGAGCATTAGTTTTAAAAGCATTTATTTCAACTTTTATTTTCTATAGAAAAACACTCTTACTATTCAGATAAGATTTATTGCTTCTAATGGGATGAGAATATTCTTTCACATTTTAGTATGCACAACCCCTCCTTTTAATCACCCAATTGGGGATATGTGACCCTTCCAAGTTCCAGTGTCATGTTTTTGTGCCCCTTTAGTCCAAGAGTAGTGCGTTCACGTTTTATAAACTTGAACCCCCTTTTTTTATTATTATTTTAATTTGTGTTGCGTTAACTAAATATTAGAGTATAGGTTCCTAGCTAAATCGACTTACGCACTTATACAATTTGTTATGCTGTGCCTTCAATATATATTTGTTAACCAACATTTCTAGTTTGGATGTTCTCTGCTTAATTCAATTACCGGTACAGAACTACTGTAAACTAATCTGTGGTGTTAACGATTCCCGCTAAATTCTATAAAGACCTTTAGTATATCGTGTGTTTTACTCGAGTAATTTGATAAGCAAAACTGATCTTATAAGTCTTCCAAGTTTACAAAAAAACCTCTGCTATCTGATTTTTGAAAACAAGAACTCTTTTGTTTCTTATTTCTACATAGTGTCTTAATTTCCATTCATTGTTTTTGATCATTTTCTTTATGTTCTTCTCTTCCTGTTTGTAAGTATTTCAATCTTAGTTGGTTTTTTTTTTCCTATTTCTTTCATGCATATATTATCGAGGCATTCCTTTTTCTTATGAGCTATTCGTTGGCTTAGTGTTTTTCTATGTTACTCCATTGTTGTTATATTTCATCTTCCTGCTCATCCTTCAAAACTTCGGCATAATTCTTCTGTGTATCTTCGCGATCTGCTCTTTATAACTCCATCTCATACCTTCGTCCTTGCTTTTCTAGGCGCACTTTTAGTTTGTCTATTCTTATCTGTGCTACGACTAGGAAGTGACTCGAATTAACGTCTGTTCCACAGAATATTTTCATTTTTGTTATTTTTTTTTGACTTGAGTTAACACATGATCTATATTTGATTGTTTTCATTCGTCCCTGGTATTATTTACGTTCTATTATATAAGTTGCTTCTGTTGAAGTTTATCTTCAGTAGCAAAATTGATTAATAGTTATGATTCCATTATCATTGGAGTATATGTACTTACTCTCTCCTCCCGTTGTCGATTTGTAAATCTCCTCGTTTTCTACTTCGCATTAGCATCACCAAGTACTATTTTGATATGACTTCTGAGAATATTGTCTGTAACAGTTTCTAAATGCTCGTAAAATCCGTTCTTAACCTTTTTTTTTTCCTCTGTTGGCGTGTGGATATTTATCGTTATATTTGCGTGTATAAAATTAATTTGTATTTGGAGGGCTTAAAGGTATGTTTCCTTGGTGTAGTTTTGGTAAACCATAAAAGTTTTGGGAAGTGACTATTGTGGATAACCATTTTTTTTTATATAACACCTTTATTCAGGTATGACTACTACAATCTTAATATAATTACTTTATTAGTACAGATGAATTGTGTTTATATTAAACAAGACTTGTGTGGAAATACTAAACCAGTGCTTAGTTGCCAACAGTACTCTTTACGTCTTTTATCTACATAATTCATGCGGTTTTGTTCGCTTCAGTCTTCTTCTTTCATTGGTTGTGTCCAATAATTGAATTGCTTCCACGTTTGGATGATTGAGAAGTCTAATCTCATGTTTATTGGCTCGTTCCTTGATGACTTCCTCTATCGTGGGTATATTGAGGTCGTTATGTATTTCGTTATTGGTCACGTATCGATACGCGTTGGTGATCATCCTCAGGAATTTGTTTTGACATTTTTGTATTATCTCTCGATTAGATTTATGTGCACAACCCCAAAGTTGTATCCCATACATCCATATTGGTTTGAATATAGATAGATAAATAGTTCTTTTACAATGAAGATTCATTTTAGAATAATGTCCAACCAGCCAATACATTTGTCGTTGTTTAATGCGAATTTGTTCAGCTTTTTTTCTTAGATGGTGTTTCCAGTTTAATCTTGAATCTAAATGAAGCCCAAGATATTTTGCTGATTCTGCTTGAGGGATTGGTACCTCCTTGAGATATGTTCTTAGACTGCAATTTCTTCGCCCCAGCGTATATGTGACGTGGACTGATTTCAGCTCGTTAAGCTTGATTTTCCAGTCTTTTGTCCATCTGTTGATTTTGTTCAGTGTGCGTTGAGTTTTCTCAACTGCTATTGATTGTGATTCATTTATCGCCATGATTACAGTATCATCTGCAAAGGTTCCGGTGAATGTCTCATCTGATGTTGGAATGTCAGCAGTATATAGCAGGTACAAAAGGGGACCCAACACACTTCCCTGCGGTACGCCTGCTTTTATTGGATAAAATTTTGACTTGGCATCCTCGTGCATCACTCGAAATTGCCGATTAGCTAAGTATGATTCTAGCAATCTGCAGTAATTTTTGGGTAGCATTTTACTCATCTTGAGGATTAAACCTTTGTGCCACACTCTGTCAAACGCCTGCGACACATCAAGGAATACTGCAGAGCAATATTTCCCTTCTTCAAAAGCTCGTTCAATGACTTTGATGACTCGATGTACTTGATCGATAACTGAGTGTTTATTTCGGAATCCGAACTGGAAGTCCGGGATGTTTATTAAAGGCTTAAGCCGCTTTAAAAATAGTTTCTCGGATAGTTTTGAGATTGTCGGAAGAAGTGAAATCGGTCTATACGATCCAACTTCCTCGTCTGGCTTATCTGGCTTTTTTAATATGATTATCTGTGCCATCTTGAAGCACTCAGGAACGTATTCCAAGCGTAAGCAGGCATTGAAGAGATATGTAAGCATGATAATGGCCTTCCTTGGCAGTTTTTTGAAGACCCCAGGTGATATTTCGTCGATCCCTGGTGCCTTTTTTGGATTGAGATTTTGATCTATTTCTTTTGCTATTTCTATTGGTGTGAACAATTTGTTGTATTCTTTTCTTCTGAAAAAAACTTGTTCTAGCCAATTTTGAATTATTTTATTATTTGAGTGGAATCGTCTTTTTTGGTTGTTTTACTCTCTGCAAATAAATCTTCCATTCAGTATATTCATTTTTGCATGGAATGGAGAACTTAATAGATAGATATGTGCAAGTGAAGGGTAAAAGTAGCAATACCGGTTGTAAAGGAAATGGTAGAAAAAGCTACAGTATGTTACTCTGTGCTCAAAAGTAAGAAGAAATTTTCTATAGCAATTTGGCCTTAACTGCCTATTTTTCAAAATATTAGCAATTAAAACTTTTTAAATTTGGCAACGCGGTAGGTTTAAAGGAAAGAGTACTCGAGTTGTGCTTGCAATCTCGTATCTTAAAGAAGATAGTAGACAAAACCTGCTGGATATTAATCAAAATAAAATAAATGTCATTAAGGACAAAAGTAAGCTAAGGAAACTGGAAGGTCAGAAACTTTAAGAACTGAACACAAAGCAGAAAATATGGCATGGGCTTTTTAATTAATAAGAAACTTCAGAACTCGGTAAAACGAAGAGCAGTATTACCGTGCGGGAGTCTAGTTCCTGCTATATACGTGCTAACTTTATTGTTCTGTCGATTGTGTATTGGAAGTGCATCAAAGACAAAGGCAAATTAAAATTAACAAGCAAAATAGAATTCCAAAATAGAAAGGATATAAGAGATCTGAAATCAGATTTCGTAAAGTAGTGAAAAAGGTAATTTAATGGGAAGTAAATTATTGCAGCTTGATTAAGAATGGTAAATTTTATTTTATTTCTTGATATTAGTAATTAAAAGTCACATTTTAAAAGTATTGATTTAAATCAGAAGTACATATGTATGTACAGCTTGTTGTGTAAATAATGTCGCAGTACAGTTTTTCGATAAAAGGTTGGATCAAATATACAAAATCTGATTTTGAATGACTAAAATAGGTTGAAAGACTAGTTTGCGTTTCTAATACAAATTGGACCTTGTATTTTTCGTTTTATTAAATGAATGTACTGCTACATTGTTTAAGCAAAAACTTGTACATTGTAGCATAATTAACTAACAAACTACGTATGTGACGTACATTAAACAATGCAGAATGAGAATCATACCAGTACAAAAATTCGAAATAGTAGTTACATATTTATGTAACAAGAGTGTAGAGTGAAGCTTTTTGAACGAGTAGGAAGTTTATAGTGCGAGTATCATAAACACTACGCATTCAAAAAAGATGCTTTACACAGAAGTTATACACAATATTTTTGCAGGACCGCATTTTATAGAAAATAATTAAGAAAATCTTTTAACGGCAAATTAAAAAGTGAAGTTGGTCAAAATCATCATCATCATGAATCCAAATGTATTGCAAATGTTTATAATTGTCAACTTTTGACATTAACAACGAATTGTAAAGAGCCAACTTTATAAGCGGTCGTGCAAAAAAATTATTTCAGTAGAATTATCTCCATGTGGTATTTTACAGAATTGAGTCTGTACGTTTTAATAAAGCTTCTTTTTTAGAAATCTGAACAAAATAACTACTTTATCTTGAAAATCTAACAAATTTGTTCATCAGAAAAGAGGCTTTATGTAATTAATCTTTACAGTATAATATTGCTAATTATGAGCATAATAAACAACGCTTTCAAGAATACTAGCCTGCTAGTTATTAATACTTAGGAGTTGTTTTTGCCAGATTTAAATTTTTTCTAACGAATATTTTGTAAAAAGTTAAAAACATTTCCTGAATTAATGAGTTTACAGCGCTACTTGTTGAATAAAGTTTGTAAAATACATTTTCTATAACAACTTTTTGCTTGTTAGTCCTTGCGTAAGTAAATAAGAAGCAACAAGATGTGGAAGTTTTGATTTCACAGTACGTAAAATACGTTTCTTGAAATACAAAAAAAAAGTAGGAAAATCAATTTTGCAACTTTTACTCACTAACTGCAGACTTTAAAAATGAATTGGCTGTCAGTTTGACAAGTCTTGCACTAACTTGGAATCATCGGAAACTACAATCAAATTTAGAAATTGTCTTTTTTTGCGCGTGCTTGGAATATCATGGTGAGAATATTTTTTATTAAAAGAATATACTATAAATGTCATTTAACGATTAAAAAAACAAAGAAAAAATAAATAAAATTGATTGGTTACTTTGACTTTTTGTTAATATTCCATTAATCCCTTAATGCAACGAAGAGACAAAACATTTTATAGCATTTTTCAACGTGAGAATTGCGACTCTCAGACAAGCTTTAAAATTCAAACGAATTTTCAGTCTGGCTACTCCAAGATTGCGGCCTATTGGGGAACCTGCACGAGAACGAAGTTAAGATTCAATACACGAAAATCATTAGTATTAATACCAAAACAGAGTAAAAAGTCAAGAGTTACTTGAGCGAACCAAACTTGCTGATCTTGCGGTATGGAAAACGAAATATACAGTTTCGTATTCATAAAGTAGAGTCTTTAATAGTTGGACTATAAGAAAGACTGTTATACAGGGTGTTTTACAGGTAGCGCGTTTTTCGATAGCCAATAAATAGAAAAGAACTTCTTGCACCAAAGTTGTAGCATTGCGTTCAATCTACAATCTAAAGATATCTACAGTTATACAGGATGTTACGTAACATCAGTAAGAAAATCAATTTTGCTGTTTTAAATAGAACACCCTATATATTATTGCATTTTGAATTTATCATTAAATTCTGAACAAAAAAGATATAAAGTAATGTATCTCTAAATTTATTAATTTACGAGTTTTTTATTATTTTCTGAAAAGATTGAGATTTACATTGTTTAACGAAATCGGTAATATTTCAATTATTCTGTGATAAATTCGAATCCAATTTTAAAAGTGCTTAGAACAAAAATAATCTTACCTTATAATAGCATCAGAGCTACATATTAATATACAGGATGTCCATAATTAATACAGAAACTCAGACAATTTCAAGTGTCGGTATTTCTATTTTTTTAAAGGAACACCCTGTATCTATTTTAATTTTTTAATTTTTATTAATAAGTACTTTAATTTTTATTAAGCATGTCCTGTATCTGTCTGTGATAGTTTCGAATTCTATTAATTTTATTTATTTTCGAACAATTGGAATATTACCAATTTCGTTAAACAATGTAAATCACAAACTTTTCAGAAAATAATAAAAAAACTCGTAAATTAATAAATTTAGAGATACATTACTTTGTATCTTTTTTGTTTGACATTTAATGATAAATTCAGAAATACAATAATATATAGGGTATTTTATTTAAAACAGCAAAGTTGATTTTCTTACTGATGTTACGGAACATCCTGTATAGCTGTAAATATTTTTAGGTTTTAGATTGAACGCAATGCCACAACTTTGGTGCAAAAAGTTCTTTTCTATTTATCACGGTTTATTGGTTATCGAAGAACGCGCTACCGGTGAAACACCCTGTATATAAACAATTATTTATGACATTCTTTGGATCATAGAAATGAAAGTACAAATAAAATTTTTTTTGTCACATCTGACATTTCCGTCGTTTTCTTTGACAACACCAATATATGTGCACTCGTTCAGCTGATGTTGATATTTTCAACGAGATCAGTGAAGGTAGATATACTGAGTAGGTTAGAAACGCTTCTTTACAGCAATATTAACAATATTGTCTCTGTACTGATACATCAAATCCTTCAGGCAATACTGTCACATAATTTATCGAAATATGACTTTTGATTTTAATAGAAAAGCTAAAAGTGGCATTTTCTAACCAAAGTCAGAATGTACTCTCTATAGTTGTCATAAGTGTCAGTACATGCAAATAGAAACGCCTATATATTTACAGGTTCCTGACTATTGGTAACTCATATAATGAACAAATCAGGTTTTAAAAATTATAAAATTGTTTTAGAACCAAATTAAAGTCAAAGTGTCATTATGATTATTCCGTGAATAGAAGGAGATAATTTACAATTTGAAAAAGGAAGGGGAAGAACGCAATAACTGGCCTAGTCTGTAACGTAATTTTCTAAAGTTGCGTACCAATCCGGACTCTGCTTTAAGTTTCGTTCAAGATAACACATTAAAATTAAAAATGTACAGAATAAATTGCTTTATGTATCTTTCACTGTTGGGGAAATCATTTCTTTTATTGCGAGAAAATTTTATTTAGGCTTCATCTGTGAAGTTTGATATCGATACCTTAGTTGCAAAACCACGTATCAACTATTGTTGTCAATAGGTGATATGTGGTTTTGCAATTAAGGTATCGATATGTAATTCCCGTCGTCTTATTATCAAAACGTGCCTTACTTTAATTTGGAATCATTCATGGATCTTTAGAACATTTTTATGTCATTATTAATTCAAGGAATTTTTGTTTACATTCGAGAAGAAATGCTTGCCCTGTACAGATTTATGTCTGGATGAAAGGTCGCTTTACATTGGAGAAATAACGTCTGGTACTTTTCCATTTTCAATTTACCGTCTGTGTATTATTTCATATTGCAGTGTCCCTCTGACTTGTGGTTTTTTTGTAAGACGCTTATGCGTCAGGGAAATTTGAAGAGTTGTTCAGGGAGTTGAAGTTTAGCGTTCTGCGGGGACGTTCGGGTCGTGAGGCCTAGCGCTCGCCAGCTTGCCTGTTAACACCAATTAATCCGCCCTTGAAGTTTTTTGTATTGCAAATGTTTCTCAAAGGCTGGTTTTGGTAGAACAACCGCTTTGGTCGAATCAGTTAAATTAGTATTCACGAGTGGTGGAAAGCATTTATCCGACATATAATTTCCATTTCTAATAATTCAGTGTTCTTTGATTAAAATAATTTGATGGTTTTCTTTTGTTTAATATAATTACAGGTTCATATTACAATTTAACTTTGTGTGATTATTTATTTTTTATTTTTTTATTATGATTTTGAAAATGTAATGGCGTGTCCATCAGATTCGGTCATGTGTAATTACGTCACTTTTCTATGTAAAGTTTTAAAGTGTTGATTTTATGTTAATCATGTCATTTTAATATTTTATATTGAACTCGTTTTAAAGTTATCAATAAATTTACTGTGTGTTGACAATTTTTGATATTTTTATTTACATCAGCTTTATTTTGTTTGATGTTCAGGTAATGTATTGTTATAAGTTATTTAATTTCTAGTAACAAAGAATTCCTAAATTTTGCTTATAATAGTTCAAAAGTTTCATAAAGCTATAAAGCATTCTTTTCAGTTGTGGAAGCGAGAGAGGGACGCTGGAGTTTACTTACATGTTATGATATTATTAGTTGATGTTTTCATTTTGCAAATACAGGGTGTTAGTGAAGTGGACCTCCATGTACAGGGTGTTCGTCTATGTGGGGATAGGTCGACGATTTACATCGTTTAGTGTTACTGTTTTTTGGCGCCCTCTAGGTATTGTTTTGTTTGAACCCCCCCCCCCATCTTCGACTTCGAGCTACGGGATTGAACACCTTCCGATTTCTGGCTTATATGGGAATTAGGCCTCTTTTTCAGTTTTTTCCCGTTACAAGTTTTTTACTCATTTGGCAGATGATGGCATTTTGGCTATTGCAACAAGAAACCTTTTGACTTGAAATCAAAATCTAACCATTACTGTGACGACCTTTGATGCTTGCATGATGAGCTAGTATGTTGTCTATGGACTTATTCCAGTTCATACTTGGTCTTACAAAAGATTTTGTGATTTTTAGCATGGTGGTAGTTTTGATCAATACAAATAATTTTTGTCAGAATTGGTCTGAAGGACTCAATGGAAAACGTAGCATCTAAGAATAAAGAGGTACTTAACAGAGTTTAACCACAACATCCTCTTTTTTGCAGGATTGACTATGTTACTTTTGTCGTTCATGAAAATATCACAGCACTCTATTTTATACTGATTAATCGTTTATAGAATATTTAATATTAGGATTCTAAATTATACATACAAGTTGTCATTGAGGCGAAAACTTGAAAATGTGAAAATATCAACTTGATAAATTTTGTTTTGCAAAGTATGTAATGTCATTTTAAAACAACGCATACCTATCCGGTCTCTGTCTTTAATTTTGTTCAGATATTCCTTTCTTGGCGTTTAACGATTAAATTAATTATTTTATTTTGTATAGAAGTATTTTTTTTATTTTTCATTTTACTGATTAAAAGTTTTGTCTCGACTTATGGGCCCCACGAACGTGCCTTTTTTAAACTGATAATTGCTTTTCGACGCCAAGATGTATTTATAAATCTTGATTTCATAGAATTCTTGTTTGCGTTGTCCACAGTCTCACGACCCTGTAGAATCCAGATTTACATTAAAATTAGGAAGGAGTGGAAAACTTTTAATCTCCTAAGGTCTTCTGTACTTTTTTTTCTGGTCGGGTTTAAACACGGCTGGATCCAGTTCTTTTGTTCAAACAAGTAAGGAAGCCGCGTGGGCGAAAATGTGTGAAGCAAGGGGGCATTTTCGGGTTAGCTTTGGTACGGGACGAACGGTGTTGTTTTGCCACAACATATTACTGGCTATGGGTTAGATTTTTGTGTTACGTTATGTCTGGTTAACCCAAGAAGATGGGCTTCGCTGTGCTTGGCGGATATATGTTTTAACTCCTAAGCTAAAACGTTTTACCTATTGATTTTTAGTTTTGTGGAAAAGGTGATTTGTCATCGTACTCAGTCCAACAAAAGAATATAGTTGGGATTGTGTAAAGTGGGAAACAAATATCGTTCCAACGTTTAAATTTATCTTGTTGGGTTACGTTTCTTTCATGGGCCGTCCAAATAACACCTCAAATTATCGTTTGCTTCGTGAAAAAGAAGAACCATTTGTTTGAGTGGATTTTGTATAAAATAATACAGTGAATACTATAAATTGAGTTTTCTGTTTGTTAATAATAGTTTTAAAAGATGCTTGAATTCGATAATGCTTTGGGTACCTTTCTTTGAATCACAGAAACGCTCGTGAAACTCGAAATACATACGGGCTGCCCTCCAAGTTTATGGAACGCGTCGAAGTCCCCTGAGTGCCTGGTGATTCATTGGTAGTATTTCAAAACAAAAGAAGCCTGGAGGATTAAAGTAGTATGTAAGAGAACTATTTACTTTTTATTTATATGTTGTTGTTATTATGTAATGTGCACTTTGTGCGGATCAAATCAAAATTCTCTTAGAAAGAATTATTAAAAAAAGCTCTTTTGATTTAACGTTTATATCACCTGTTTTTGTATAACTATTTAGTTTGAATTTTTAACGTTCAAAAGTAACAATAGTTGGTTTATAATATACATAGCATTTGGAAACATTTTTTTTAAAGTAACCAATTGTCAAGTTAAATTATATTCGATTACAGTTTGGTAACTAAAAATTCATTCTTTGTTCTTTGGCGTCTGATAATTCCTTTTTTGTTACATATATAATTTAAGAAATCTTTGTGTTTTTCTATAAATTTAGTTTTCCCCCCTTCTGGGAAGAACTTTTCAAGTATACTTTCTTTCTGTTATATTTCGTTGTGTTATTATTTACGTTAAGTTACTATAGAGCCACTTGTATACTGGGTGGTGTTCTGTAAGGGACCCATAAACAGGGTGTTGGTTCACGAGAAGTTGCGTGGGCTGGCCGTCGGTACCCTATGACTTTCAGCTTCTGGCGCCCTTAATTTTGGACATCTTTTGAACTTGTCAAGAGTTTTTGGTTGTTTAGCTAGGACTCATCCCGTCTTCGACTTGAGCTACGGGATTGAACATCTTCCGTCATCCGCAACGGGCCTTGGACTTCTTTTTCAGCTTTTTCCCGTTACATGTATACAGTCATCTCGGGTCAATAATATCCCTTTACCTCATGCTCAATTCTCTAGATGTTCAATTACCTAAAAGTAACTAGCACTACTGTTTGTATTTGTCACGACAGCTTTATTCGTTTTTTTACATTTCATCACAAATTTTACTGTAAAGGTTTGTTTCAATTCCAGTGTTCTCAATTAAAATCTGTAGTTTGGCGTACTTGTGAACAAGACTATTTAATTTAATTAATCCCTTCTCATTTCAGAATTCAGCATCAATCTGAACGAAAGTTATTGGTATAACTGGCGGTAAAAATATTTTTCTGTCTTTAAAAAAGAGGCTGAGGCAAGAAACAGAAAATTTTCCCAAATCACTAAAAATAAACTACTTAGAGACATGAGATCTCCGTACATCTCCATCCCACACTCCATGTAAGGTACAGCTATGAGATCACACAGTATTTAGTTTCTACAAAATCCACTATAATAGAAACCGTAAGAACTTCAACTGTTCGTCAGATTTCAAAAATTATAGTAACTTCTTCTCCAAAGCTAATCAATATGAAGTTACTGAGATAAATCATATTCACTTTTGACCAAGGTTGCGGTGAAGAAAAACTGTTGAGTGCATCTGTCATTGTCAGACCTTAAACAGAGGTATCTGTAAACCAAGTAGCGACATTCACATCAAGTCTTGTCATTTAAATGTCACTACATGGTATTTACTCATTTCTGAAAGCCTTCATCAGAAAACATGCATGACCAGAAAACGATGAAAAATAGGATACTTACTTGTACTCTAGAAAAATACAGACTGGAATAAGTGATAAATGAAAGGAAAAAGAATATGCCCGAAGAATTAAAGAAAAAGAATTCCAGAGAAAACTAAAGTGAAGAGGAAGTTGGGGTTAAAGTTTTAACAAACATGTTTGTTGTTGTACCGAAAACGTTTAACGCAGAAATATCAACTTTCTATGAACTGGAAAGGAGCAAACATTTTTTGCACTTTTTCTTTTCAATTCTACAGGAAATCCCCCAAAAAAGAGACAGTTGCGTAGAACATGAAAAATGGGAAGAAGAAATGAAAGGACAGTAAATTACATGACACAATACTTGAACGCAACCATTTAAAATTGTACTGCATTGTATTTAGAAGTGTAGAATCTAAATTATAAGCAAAAATATAGTTGGAAAGCTAAAACAAAAAAAAACTAATTAACGTCAAAATTGTTTTATGAAGGTATTAAATAAAGAGCATATGACTTTTTTACGCTAAATTGCAAACTTTACTTATAACGTTAAAGAAGCAGCAAATATTACTTTGTCAGGTAAAATACTTACACCAAAACATAACTTTATAGAAAGTTTCTGAAAGCAACCCTCATTCCTGTTAATTTTTCTTTGCATCCATTCAAAACTCATCTGAAGTTTTCTGACTTCTAGTTAAACTGTTGCTAATTTAAAAGCTTCATACGTCTAAGCCTTAGTATTTTAATCAAGCAGTTAATTAGTATTTAAACTGAAAATTGTAATCTGAACAAGAGAGAAAGTTTTATGAAAGAACATGTCTATTAAATTTTTTTTCCTAACAATGTAATAGAATTTACAGACTTATCAAAACGTTTTTATAAAAACTTTTAAATTGCTCGTAGTTTATTAACCGTAAATGTTACCAACAAACAAAAAGAAATACCTATTTAGCGTTTATGAGGTGGAATTACGAACTAGATAGAGCTTCTTAATGCCAACCTTAGATACAGTTTAAATTTTAATCCATAAAGACATAACGATTAAACAAAATACATCTCCGCATATAATTATAGTATATCTCTATATCTCCAAGTGTTCTTAAAGGAAAGCCCTATGTAAAATCCTCCTTACATATAGAGCATTTACGGATTTACTTTCGTTTCCGTAATGTGGTGAAACGACAAGTAGAAGTTTTGGTTAACGGCAAAAGAGGAAAGCCGTGAATCTCATCTAGTTGTGTGTTTCACCCCCCGAAAGCATCGTAATCATTAGCGTCAAATATTAAGCTCTTTTTATTAACAGAAAAGTTTGCTAAGCCGAAAAACCCGAAAGTTCCGGGCACGCTTTTATTAAATTTTGTTTTCGCTGACATTGGTCGTTAATCGTGGCGTTTTGTCAGTTATGAGCCTAGAGTATCATTGCTGCGCACTTAAACCAAACTGAGTGTTATTAGAATATTGGAAAAGAGTTTTTCTTTTGGTTATTATCGAAGGGAAATGAAAATCGGACTTTTATTACATTAATGATAAACTGACGGCCGTGCTTTATAACTTGAAATTCCTACCTACATTGTGGTATTAATTTTTCAACACTCATTAACTTTTTTTTACTAATACCACTAGTTCTGTTTGGATGAAACATTGAATTCTCGCAACAACGGGGTGAATAAAAGGTGAGATCAACTAAGGTATAATCAGTTTGTGTTTAAATTTGATTTGTGATTAAATAGTAGATCGGTTCACCTTTAAATTGTTAGCTTGTCAGTTTTCAAGATGTTACCGACAAGCATTTTATTAAAAACTCGAAATTTATTGTTGAAGATTCAAATCTCTGTTGTGTTTTTTGTAAACAAATTCAAAGAATTATATAAATAATAAATTGTTTATAGTGCATATATCTTACTGTATTTAATTAACACTGTAAATCTGTCAAGTGTCTACAGTTATTAAATGTTATACTTCATGACTGATTTTCAAACACAGTTAAAATTTAATTTTATAGTAAGACAATAATTTAGGACAGCTGTGATTTACACTTTTAGTAAGCACAGTGTCACTTTTAATTTCATCCAATCTTTGAACAGAAATCTATCAGCGAGATCAAAGTAGAAGTTTGGCGTGTTTCCCTGTAATCATGTTCAACTAAAATGAGTTAAAGTAGTACATTTACTTTTATAGTATATTTTTATTATTTTTTTAACAGTTTTACAAAATTTTAAAAGACAAACTAGATACACGTTTATATATTATTTTTAAATGTTTACAAGTTCGGGATTCCTAACCTAAATGCGTACTGTTGTTTTATGAATTGTGTGTTTAATTATCAGCTAAACAAATTTACTGCTATTACGTTCAGTAGGGTACTCAGAAGAGGAGGAAAGTAAATATTATTTCAGTCACGCGTTTCAAAATCCTCTTCTTTGTAATATAATCATATGTGGAGAAATAACGATCATTTTGTAAATTTACAATACCTAGGGGAAGCCAAAGTCACGACTTTTTTCATTTTAAGTATTAATATTTCATTTTGGAGACACTTAGAAAAAAACTAGCAACGTTATTTCTGTCCTCTCTAAGGGGAAAATACAAAAATTATTAAATGTAAAACATCTTTGATTTTTTTAAAGTTCTAGCAAGTTTCTAAAGCTTTTGCTGCCTGGGTCGTGACAAATTATGAAAATTTCTATTTTTTATTTTTAGTCATTTTTTATCTCGTCAAAAATTAGCACTATGCTACTGAAATAATAAGACTAACGTTGCTATTTTTTTTAGCATAAGCACAATACATTCAACTTCTCGCTAGATGCGTCGTTTCCAAATAAACTGTGTAAAACCAAAGTTTTACTTTACTAGAGATAATTAACAGAATCAAACTCAAATTTTTATTATTTTGATAACAGCACTAGAAACGTGGCGTGGAATAACATTTCTTTCGTTATTTTATATTTTTGTCAGTTTTTTTAGATTTCCCCAAAGTAAGAAATCTGTAACTGAAATATGATAAAATCTTGAGGATCAAAGAAGAGTACCACTTCTTAAACTAAGTTTGTTTACAAACAATTAGTTGCGCCATTCAGCTACAGGCAACATTCTCCAAAGCTTTTTCTTTGCAGGAAAGAATGACTGTAGTATTATGTCAGCGTAGCGAGTAAAACTAACTGTTGCCGTCTGGGCAAGGTTTAATGATCCTATAGACAATGAAAAAGCACACTAATAAGATTTTAAGATAACATGTATTTTCAAAGTTGAAATCATTATAATATCTGGACAGAATTTCTACAGAATTGCGTTATGCGTATTATCTTAGAATGTAATAAATTCTTGATTTAATTGTTTTAAACATTTCCGTATTCGACTATAATATTAATGTTTAATTGGTAAAAAGGTTCTAAAACACATATATTAAATTTTCGAGAAAACAAAGAAAAGTTGTCAATATTTGTGTTAAAGTTTCACACAGTGCTAGGAAATAAATTCGAAGTAACTTCTGGAATTCAATATGATACTCTTCATTAATTATTTATAGTTATGGAATAGTTATAGTATTGTTACAGAACTTTAAATTCTACAGAACGTCAAAGTAGCGAGAAGACTTCGAAGACCTTTTACCACTTTCCTTATCCTAAGTTCCTTGTACGACTTTCCTTATAGTAATTATTTCGTTTGGACAGTAATAATCAATATAAAATAAAGAACAAAGTATTGAGTAAAAAGAGGACAACTTATAGTATTGTTACAAAGCTTTAAATACCATAAAACGTCAAAGTAGCGAGAAGCCTTCGAAATTTATTTCCGTTTGCCCTCGGTACACTTCTTATCGTCTATTGGTTTTAGTTAGAAAAGTTTCGCAAAATTTAATAGTTTGAAAATATTAAAATGAATGTTATAGAGTAGCTTGTGTTTGGTCTGCGCGTATGGGAGGTACGAGCTAGTGATGCTGTTGCGTTGTGTTTTGCCTTGCTTGGGTAGTTTTGAGACGCTCGTGTTTTGTGACATTCTACTGTGTGTTTCTCTTTAACTCATTTCCGGCATTTGCTAAATCTCTGTTTAAATAACACAAATTACAGGAAAAACGCCATTTTGAACAGATCTGCTAAACTCGAACGAATAGACTTTCCTACGCTCACCAGTAGTGTAAATTATCATTGAGTAAATATAGAAAACTAGAGGTGCCGTGCGAGGACGTCCGCTATCGCCGAAGGCGGCCTCCGCTCGAACTTGACCCTCGTTCATTATAGTTGACTTGTATAGTGAACGTCAGTTATCCGAAAATTATTTAAATTCATGAACTTGTACGCATTCCTAACAAATATTTGAATCTCATTTCGCTAGAAGCGGCAATTTTCTGTTTCTAAAAAACATATTTGGTCACCGAAATTAGTATCATCTTAATTCTTCTCAAGTAGAACCTTCTTCTATAGGTTCTTAAAAATAAAAAAGTTTCTCAGTTATTATGATTACCTTCTAGAGCCCGAGACTAAGTTTCACATTGCATAAAAAAGTCGTCCATTCTGACAATGACGAAATTAACATTTTCTTGATATGATTTTTGATTGTGGCATAGACACTATCTACTTACATAAATGTATGGTCAGGCACTAAGAAATTTATAGTCATCGACTCAATGTTTTCCGAAATACTTATCTACAATCATTGATATAGTCACTCTATTTTCATTCTGTTCCCTGCACACAGACATCTATCTTATATTTGACACCTTTGGATTTTTTAAGTAAGTTTTTGTCATAAATATGTTTTTCATACATCTGTTTCTGTTCATCTGCAGCTGTTTGTTTTTATGTCCTGTGCAAACATTGCATCACTTCATTCATTTGGCATGTGGTAGCCAAATTTTTATTACCTTTTGACCATATTAGTATAACGTAAAGAGTCTGCTAATGTTTTGAATACTGCTGGCAGAGCTTTTGTACATTCTACAGTTTACTCAGTCCGATGAACTTGTATGGCCAGCATTGTTCCCTCTGATTGATATTGTTTGATTTTAGCATTCTCAGTATCTTTTCATGAATTCTAGTTACTAGCAAGAACTGGGCCATATTTCTTAAGTGCAGTTTTTACAAATTGTTTTTCTACTTTTTTCATTCTTCCTATAAACTCTTTTTTTCTTAACAGCTTCAGTACAAGACAAAAAAAAAGGAATTTTGCTTGTCTGTCGACCTGGGCCTACAATTTTTCAAAATATCTGCTTTTTCTTTTTCCGTAAACTAATTTTTACAAGAAGTCTGGTCTGCTGAATATGGGCTGACACTCTTTTTGACGATATGTACGTTTTTCCTTCTGATCATCGTATCTTAATTATTTTTTCCTTTATTGTTCTTACTAGGTTTTCTTCTTCCAAAATTTTTTGGCAGTATATTTTTTACGGTATAAATATTTAGTTACTCTTTTCCAAATAATGTTCATCATTTCTGTTTTCAATATTTTCTTCTGCTTGCTTGCTTTTTTCTTTCATTTAGTTGTCAGTGCTGTGCTTAAAGTGTTTTACTGAATTTTATTCTTTGTTTTTGTAGCTTTACACTATTGTCCAATCATAATCTTCTACCACAAACTCATGATCTTCTTTATCTGCACAGTCCTTATCATCTTTGCCATCTCCTTCATTTTCTAAATGATTGAAGCAAGTTTGATTATCAAGCAAAGTTTTATTTTTCTTTCCATCATCATGATTTTTATTTTCTGCTGAATTATATTCGTTTGAATTAGGTCATGTTCAAGTACATAATCATGATCTTTGTTTCCACAATTCTCATCAATATCATCAAGTGGCTGACCTTGTAACTAATTGAAACAGGGCTGATTATCACATAAAACTTTACTCTCCTTTCTACCTTCAAAATCTCACAGTCTTCTGCTGGATTACTTTTCTTCTAATTAAAACCTTTCATCATCAAGTCTGCACATGAGAGTAGAGGCACCATCTCTGCTAAGACCTACATTTTGTAACTTCTGTGTTCTTGCTTTATACATGCTTTTTGTCGTTCAATGCTTGAAATATTTGGGTTCAACTGAAAGGTAATTGTTGCATTTATTCTTGTTCCTATCATTTAAAGTTTAGATAAATGCTCAATTCGGATGTAATTGATGATTATTTATTTTGTGTTTCCAGTTTTTTAATTTCTTTCTTTCAGCAATCAATTTCGATCGAAAGCTCCTTCCTGCATTTTGTGGTAAGACTGATTCATTCCTTCAATTATTATCCGATTGTTAATTTTAATTTTGCGATATCGGAGTTTGTTTCTTGCAGTGCTCCGATGTGTTAAATTTTTCCTTTTGCCTTGAAACAACTTGAGATTATTTGTTGTGTGTGAGTACAGATAACCTGGTTTATACTTTTATATTTTACTTTGATAATTTTTGTTTATTTTCTTATTTTTTTAATGTTGCTTTGCATTTGGTTTATTCATTTTCCTGTTTATAATTTGTCCTTTTATCACATTCTTTGATTGCATTGTTTTTTTAAAAGTAAGGATCCTGTATTCTAAATTTTGTTTCAAATTCTGTAACTACGGTTACCTCTAGTAGTTTTTTTATTCATAATCGATTTATTGTTTTAAATTCATATAATGTTTTTGTATTTTAAGTATAAACTTATCGATCATTATTCCATTTAATCTTGTTTTCGTTGAAATCTGTTTTACTTCAAAAATAAACCTTTACTTTGTTTATTTCAATATACGTATTTGGTAAACTAATATCAGGTGTTTTACTGTAATCTTAGCCGTCCCGCACCCAAAGCCTACCGCCTGAGTTTAGCTGGCCTAGAACCTTGAGATCCTAGTTGTTAGTCATATTATTACTGTAACGCAGGTTTACGTTACAAAGTTTAGTGATAGCAGAATGTCTTCTCTTCTCTATCGTACATTTTCATCCTTCATTCACATACTATATAAACTATCAACATACCTAAGATAGTCGACGTTTTATATTAGGACCTACATAGAAAATCTTATTTCAGTATGCCAAAGTGTCTCAGTATATTCAAAACTGTATAGTAATTTCTTATACTATTATTCCTTTTGCTGAAATTATTATAAATTAAACAATGAATATGAAAGATATCAGAGAATTTAATTTTACTCGGAAATGGCACATCTCAACGAGAAAAGTACATCACGAGTAATATTTCTTCTTCAATTAAAAGTAGTTTAAATAGCAAGCCATTCACTTCTTCAGCGATGTAATACATTTCTTATAAGAATTGTACTCACCTTTATTTAAATTTCTAAAACAGTAGTAGTCTTTTTGACAAAATTAAAAATTTAATTAATTTGTCTAAGAATAAGTCCCAATGGTAATTTAAACGACTGGTTTCGTGGTCAATATTAAGGTACTTTTCTAGCATAAATCTGTAGTCCAATTTCGATATGCAGGGTGTTCAAATTTGATTTTGATTGATCTTCCTGGGTCATCCTGAATATTAAAATGCATAACTATAAAATACCTACATGGCACACTCTATATCTCTATAATTTGTAAATGCCAGAACTGCCTTCACAACTATAAAATTTCTTGAATGTTTGTTTAAATATAAACTTTGAAACTTATTTCCTTGTTAATTCTCTTTCAAGAATCTTTCAAGAAAATGTTCACAGTTTTTCCCTAATCTTCCTGCCAACGGTAGGCTTCCAATTAATTTGTGTTGTACTTAAGATTCAATTAATATCTTGCTCACGGTTAGCTTGGAACAACTAGCATCATTACTAAATTTGATTACCCAAAGTTGTGTAATCCAGTTTGGTGCATTAATCAAGTTATTGTTAGTCATTATAATCGCAAACAATTTATTGATGAAAGCAATAATTGTAATTACTACTACAGCGATAGAAGCTACGTATCTATTTTCTTATCAATAAGTTAATAAAAGTAGAAGTTTTTAATTTCCCTTATTCTACTAAAATACCCTCGTTATCTCTGCTGTTTCGAATTCAAAGTACGCAATTACAAATTTTGGACTGATTACTAAAGCGATCAATATTCATTTTGTACTACTGTATGTCTGCTCGGTGCTTTATTGAATGAAGATATAAATTCATGTGCTATGCCCATTTTAAATTTATTGGTATAGCAGCAATAAACATTTATGGGTTGATCAACAATATTACGTGATTTTAAAATTTACTTAAATGGTCCAAGTATAATAAAAAGTGATAAAATTGCATGGGGTTGTTTGAATATAGGACATTTTGATAAGAGGGCTATAAACAAGTCCCTTAGCTATCTCTGTTAACCTTCAATTCAATTATACAGGAATAAATTTATAAGCTTTTTTTCAGTACGAGACGTTTTTATTAAGTTTTTTAAATGAAAAGTTTCTAAAATGTTTGCAATTTTTCCACAAAAAAAATTACGTTGATATTTTAATTTAATTAAGTTTGTTTTACAAAGTTTGGTTAGAAATCACTTTGCTTGTAAAACATTGTTTATAACTGTTTTAGTGATAATTCTGGATTACAGCGTCATCTGAGAACGATTTTCCGCACTTTCATTAACTTCCTCATTGTTTCCAAACACAACTCAACATAACACACATAGTTTTGTATCAAAGTCAACCCTTTGATTTGATTTCATTCAAACTTCCAATCAGCTGTTCTAAAAAGATATCTATAGGCTCACCTAATTATAAATGCTATAGTTTTGGGCCGGCGCCGTAAAGTTTAAGCTCGATGAGGGGGCGTCGGTCGGCGTCGCAGTTTCAGCGCCGCCTCGGCCCAGTCAAGTACGAACTCTTTTGCGCGCCGCGACGCCAAAACAGGATCCATTAATTCTTGTTATACTTTAAATGAAACTTTATGTGAATGTACAATTGACTGTGACTGAACACATTGTTAGCGTGAATTTAATTGTTATTCAGCATCATTCATCAGTATAAATGTCTAGGCAGTTCTGCATTTCTGCCGGATTTTAAAATAGGTAAGTTGTAAATTCTTTTTTGCACTAATTGGACGCGCGTTTGCATGCATAATTGCGATACGGCGCCCACGATTGGTTTTATAATTAAACCGTCACATCTTTGTTGAGATGTTTTAAAAATGTAATAAGGACATAAGGGCATTCAACTTATTTATAATTCAGATTTTAATTAAATCCTACTTACATCTTATAAACTTAATTAAAAGGAAATACTGCTTATTAAATGTTTAACGATCTCTTCCTAAAGTTCTTTGGTCGAAATCAGGAAATGACAATAAAGAATTATCGAATGGTATCCTTCTTCAAGGTTTCTCAGAGGATTATTTCGGCCATTTAGATTTCTAAATGCTACACTTTATCTAAGCCAATTTTAGTTGTAAGATTCTAAATTGGGTAGATATTTTATTTTCACCCTAACAGTGCCACGGAGGGAACAGAATGAGAGTTAACACAGGTTTCATGATTCATGTTACGTAAGGGTTGCTGTTGCAATTACAGGCTGTGGTTTCAACGTTTTCACTTTTGTTAAGTGAAGTTAACACGAGTTATATATATAATCCCTTCTAAAACCGCTGTACTTTAATTATTAACTTAAATCTATCTGTTTTGGGGGAAAACACGAGTTTTATCCAATTAAATGTTGATTTATGTAAAAGTATAATTTACTTCTTACATTTCAATTTGCATTTACGCCTGAAAGCAAAAGTAATTATTATTTGAATAGGAAGCTTTATAGTGTGGAAAGTAATAGAAATGGTTAGAAAAGGTTGTTGTGCGTCTTTCGCACTTTTTGTTAAATCCCGACGTTGTCAGAAACAATTTTGGCGAGGACGAACCGCCGGTCATTGTTGGGTTTTCCGTGTCCTTTCCAATCTTTTAGAACATAATAGGATCGTTGTACTACTGTACAAAACATTTTTATATCAGAAGTAAATGGAGCTACCTATTGCGTTTGTGATAGGAGAACGATAATCCGGATTCTGGCTCTTCCCTTTAATAGAAAATTCTTTTTAAGATTTATTTTGTTCCTTATTTCTGATTTAACTTGATTACTTTGTAACTAGCGCGTCGATTCGACAGTAGAAAATTGGGATTTTTTGTCAAATAAATTTCAACAATTCTTAATTGAAGTTTAAGGTCTACAACGGTTAACTGGATACGACCTTTGTATTCTCTAGCAATGCATTCCATAGGGAGTAATTTAGAGGATTTAGATGTGGCAAGAGCTAGGTGGCCACTCCGGTGGGTAAACGAAATTTACAGTAGGATAGGACAGAATGCTAGAATAATATGTACAAGTTAAGGATCACTCAAAACTAAAATAAACTTGGTTTGGATCTTGAGAGAAGCTTAATTAAATCTCTCCAATCAATATGTTTTTGTATAAAATTCTAATGATCTTAGGATCTTCACTTAATCCTACTCTGTAGAATTTGTTTTTTATTCATGGATACCGTTCCTTTAGAAATTGTTTTTGTTCAATGAATACCTTTCATTCAATAAAATTACTCGAATGGAAATTTGTTTGATAGAATTTCCTTTGAGTAAAAATTTTCTAAACACTTCGAAAACATTCTGACATAGGTACCTCCTACATATTTAGAATCTACAGTTAAAAATCTCAAAAACAATTTTCCAGACAACAACCTTTACTTTGTCGTGGAAACTTAAATTTATCTTTATTTCTTGTGCATGGTTATCATACATACGTTGATATTGGATAACGACAGAAAGAGTACAGAAGAAGAGGTTGTCATCAAAAGCTCTGCAAAAAATTTTATCACTGGCAGTTGAAAAAATTGGAATTCAGAACTAAGGAATCTTTACATTTACACGTTGACCTTAACATCAACTAAAATTTAAAATTAAGATCAATTTAGTTGTCTGATTTTTGTACTACTGATACTGCAAAAAGTAAATAACAAAGGGAAAGCTTTTATTAGCTGGCAGTTTTTCAGGGCCGTATTGGACTTGTAACGTTGAAATGTCTAATCTTTCTTTTTAGAAGATATCCTACAAGATCTTTCCTAGAACTGTTTTTGCTCAAAGCTCAGTAAGTGTGTCCAGTTTTTATCAAATATTTGGAGAGTTGCTTATACGATCAGTAGTAGGTTTTGCAATCAACTAGCAAAATATTGCTCTATTTTGTGGATCATTAGTGATTGTTGATATGGAGTATCTATCAATTGATAGTTGATATCAATGGATGGTTGGTCGAATGGCTAACCTATGCATGTGCAACAAGAGAAACTGACAGGGAATTGCATTCTACCAGGCGAGAATAAACGAGGAAAGTTATGCCAAAAACAGACTTAGCAAAACAGAAACAAATAAGCTTTGATGAACAATGCAGACTCAATGAAATTAAGTAGTAGGGAGACATAGGGGTGAAAGCCAAACTGAAGATGTGCAATCTAAAAGAATTAGAAGACTTAAGTTTGCAAAGGTAAATAGAAGAGACTACTGCTGTATAATTGGAAAAAATCAAAAACAAATGAAAAAAAAACACTTAACGAAGTCTGCATACAACTAAAATGGAAAAGATTTGGAAGAAAAAGAAGACTCAGTTTCAAATATATTTAGTTCAATTTGAATGAAAGTAGAAAATCTGAATAAAATCATCAGATCAATCAGAAGAAAGAAGAGAAGAATAAGTTTCGGACGAAGTTTTCAAAATTAAAGAAATATATTGTAAAAAAAGTTTCTGTATTTTGGCATTACAATTTCTTTTTTATCTACAACTGCTGAATAACGAATCCATTATTAAACCGAATGATTAAATCAGTCTATGCATTTGGATTTTCTGCCAAAGCGTACATCATTCTATCTAATGCTATAGTATAACTTTTGTTCAGTTAAGTACTTTTATCACAGCTATTTCAAGAAGTAATTATTTTTTCCAGATTGTAATAATACAAGCGATACCTCTTCAAAGTTGTTTTTTTGTGTCAGTAGATTAGATTTCATAACAATTACAATTTTATATTTTACTGACCTAACTTATTTTATTATTTAATGCACGCTTATCCTGTGACGTATGCAGCAATTGTTTTAATTGGATAACCTAGCTTGCATTTATTAATTTGCTTTATTGTTATTGTTAGGTTAGCTGTTATTTCTGTATAAGAGGAAAGTTGTGTTGAAAAAATTCAGTCTCCAACTGAAATGATTCTGGGAATTTTCCCAGACATCAAAAGCTACATTGTCTGTTTTTCCTCATTCCAATACATCGGGTTGTTGTGTATTATTTAAAATATTTAAAGAAAAATGGCTATATTTATACAGAATCAGTTTTTCTCGCTTCCCAGTAATGATATCTTCGAAACTACTACAGCTACACAGACAGTTAAATGATGAAAAAGTTGCAGTTTTATGAATTGAATTGAATGTTTTGAAAAAGAAGTTCATGGATTACTAGATATATTTAAAAGACTAGATTTCTAATAAGACAGTCGAAATCAAGTTTTTGTTGATGTTAGTGCTATTTTGCTTAATCGAGAATTTTCTTTTCTGATCACTTAATTAGGGCTTCGCCGGGTGAATTGAATTTATAAGACGAATTCACGTGCAAAACGATACAAGAAGTACAATGATAACATTATGCAACTGCAGCTGAAAGAAGGTCAAGCATCAGGGAAGTATCTAGGGATCCTTTAGTCTCGTATTCAGTGTTACTTGTTAGTAAATTATAAAAATGTAAACACTATTCCGCTTCTAACCTCAAAATTTATTTGCCCGACACGTTTCGATATTACAATATCATTTTCAAAGGCATAAATCAACAAGTTGTCACAGTAACCAGCTTACCTAATCTAGGCCCAACCAAGTTTATCCGATTAATACATCATTAACACATTTTGGAAAACCTTCCGAAAAGATTGTTAGGGTTTTGAATAAAACAGACCAACACGAAGTAACATTCAAAACCAACACTGCTCATTTTGCAACTCTGCATACATACTATACATTTTTGCAATAATAAACCAAAACTAGATGTTTTAAAAGCGATCGAGCAATAAGCAGGTTGGATGAAAAATGAAAATCATATTTCTGATTGAACCTTGGATTAAGTTAGCAGGTTGCTATGTCAATCTGTTTATTCATGCTTTTGAAAATGGTATTGTAATATCAAAACGCATCAGGCTAATAAATTTTTAGGTTATAAGTGGAATAGTGTTTTTTTTATAATCTACTATATTCAAATTCAGTGCTTCAAAGGCATTTGAAATTAGGAATATGAGGAAGCAGGGGGGACTAAGTGTTTTTTTAAGTCAAAAGGAAAGGTTGCAGAATGGAGTTATACAATGGACCTGCATATGACACTCACGTAGTAATGAGATTTTCTTTAGACGTCATTGGAAACGTGACTTTGGAAAAATTTTTATAGTGTGCCATAAAAACAGGGATGTAGGGAGAGATTTTGCGGTAAGAAATTTTTGGTCGCAGACAAACTTTCATTATTACACCTAGCAATTGACAATATTAAATTGTACAAAGATTTTGTTCCTTTTTTCCTAGCAATTCTACTTACCCGACTTATTTACTAAATATTCCATTTTTTCTGCAACAACCGAAAACGGCTTGGGAAAGTACTTCTCTCCAGTAGAATAAACGACCTGGCATGAAAGAACCTTGCGTACCAAAGAGTGAGTTTCCTAGACTGTTTAGCTCTACTCTGCCAGTATAGATCAGACACAAGTATTGAATTCGATTCCTCGGGAAACACTACCAAACGCAAACGCAAAAAATGACATATTTGAAAGGTCATTACTTAGCATTTTGGAAGAAGTGATTATGACAATAATTATTAAGAAATCAGATGCCAAACAAAAAAGAAGAAATGAATATTGGTTCCTGGACAGAGTTTAGGAATACGATAGAATCAGGAAAAGCATCAAGTGAAGATGAAACAGATGAGGCACTAGGAGGATAATTTGGCAGATCTAACGGAGATGAAAGAAATCATAAATTAATCCAAAAACTAGAAAGTAAAAACTTGCTAAGTAGCCATGGGGAAAAAGGATATCAAAAATCTAAAATGCTCCATTTAGAGAAATTTAAATCAGATACGTCCTCATTGTCTCGAACGTCGTGTACAGCCAGAAATAATTTCTTTTTGATATTTTAGAGAACAACGACCTATCCTCCGATTATAGGCTATTGGGTCATTCTGATATTGAATATTTGAAATTTCTGTCTATGTTAGGAAATCTTGAAAAGCCTGTTAATAACTTAATATAACTAAAGTTTACATTTCTGATGTTTCCTGTCCCTTATATCAACTTACACAAATTGTAATTGTATCAATCAAAAGTGAATTTGTTTCTCATGACATCAAAGATTTTTAAATTGGTCTTTTTATCACAAAGTAAAACCAAAAAAATAAAAATTGGAAATGTAAAGTTTTAGTATTTTAAAGAGTTTTAATGCTATTTCTCTATGTTCCATTGTAGAAGTTGACACTGTGTATAATATGAAGCGCAATGATGCCCTTTTAATATTCAAAGGGCCCACATAATATTTGTAATAGTTTTAACGAATATACGCGATTCTGATATAATAATTCTAATAATTTTGTTTGTCACATACAATTGTTTTTATTTTAATCTTGATCTTATACCGAAAATAATCCTGCACGATAGAAATTTCAATTCATATTAGCAAAAATTACTTTGTTTTCTTAATCACTAAGTACCCTTAGAACTCCATCGTTGAAATTTAGTCTCTAGCTAGCTTCCATGCATACCTGACAAAACCCACGATGTTCTAGATATGTCTAAGACATTTGACTAACAAGGGATAGGTCAGAACCCGAAAATTTTAAAAATTCAGAACTTTTTTGTTTATGGAACAATGACCGCTAATAACCTAACTGCAACTGTTGTTGCCCATATTTAGTTTTAAAGAGTAAAGCAACATAAAATGACAATTTATAATAATTATTATACTCGACTTTGTGTTGCTTTCTCAGACGTTACGACAAAAACGGTTTGTTTGTTTGTTATTTAGTCAACTGTTCTATTTAGTAACAGAAACAAGTGAATAGAACAAGTGACTCATACATGCTCAAATGAGATGTCGACGTACTTCAGTTGCAAAACTTGGAAAAAAGAAACATTAATTTAATTTTATTTTGAGTTTTTCTAGCTATAGGCAATTTTTCTAAAGCTTTCAGATAAATGATATGATACATGTAAAGAGACAGTCTCTTTTATACACTGCTGTCAAAGTATGTTGTGAATAAATAACAAATATTTAAATTAAAATGTCCCAAGGTAAACATCAAATCAAAATTTTCACATCTCTAAGTAATATGTAACCTTATAATCGTAATGGCAATTTTATTCGATTGATCGCACTGAAAGTAAACTTTATAAAACAAATTCTCACTCCAATAATTTTATTGCACAAAAAGTATTCACTTAACAAAAATAATGTTGAGAAAGAAGAATGTCAACGAATAAAAACGGTTTTTCAAATCTATTGATAACACTGTTCAAAAACAAAACAATGAGGCAGCATTTGAAGTAAATAAAATTAAAACAGCTCATTGTTATATAGGACAAAGATGTGAAATCGTTTCCCCAAAAAGTACTTTTTCGAACCTAAAGCCATTGTTTTGCCTTTAATCTAACATTTACAGCATCACCGTATAAATATAAAAGCGAAATCACCTCAGGCTTTATTAATAAGCAAACAAATAAAGCTGCACTCTTATTAGGAATCTTCACGCAGAAATTAAATGTGAGCACTAGTAAATTCATTAAAAACATTATGGTGTAGCATTATAAAGTCCTGTCTATAAAATAAAACGAAAAGCAATGGTTATCGAGACTAATTCTGCGACATTTCTGAAGCGTATATTTAAGCAGATTGTTATAAAATTCGGATAAACTTTTTAGTACCCATTATGTCACTAAAAGTTTCATGAATTTCCTTTAAAAATATTTTTAGAATTTAAGCAAATTTAAAGCATATTTTTGAATTTAAAACTTTTTCATTACTTATTCATGTTATTGCAAAACTTTTTAAATGCTCAAGTGCCGCCATTATTTACTAATAATAATTTTACTTTACCTCGTTACTTTAAAAACCATTTTGTAATGTTTAGGGTTTAAGACACTTTTGAAAGTTGTAGTTGCATTTTTAGATTCAGACTGAGAAACTTAAAATATAATAGCAGAATTATTCATGAGGTAGTTACGCCATTTTACTTTACAGTAACATTCTAATGGAGTATCCTGTTTAAATGAAATGAAGATTCATGGTTGGTTAATTACTACACTTAGCACGTATGATTGAAGAATTTTCTTTTCAGATTTTGAAATTATTTTGTAAAAGTATTAACTTAGACAGATCTGACAAAGATTTATGACGAAGATGAAACTGGCATAGCTGGTACAGTTTTAGAAGTAGGTAGGGCTTGTTACTGCTGAAAAGGAAGTGAAGCAAATGGGACAGGAAGTGTCGGCAAAACGTGCAGAATTAGTTACATTTTGCACACTAATTAATTTTCTAGGAAACACTATTTTACCTATAAGTATAACAAACTCGCAAGTTTCTTTGTATGAGAAATGTATACTAGCTGGTTCATCATAGAAATGAGAATATTAAAATTGTGAGTGATTACGTGTACTTACGTGGAGAAAATTATGTTACGCCTTCATCCGTTTTGTTTCTTCTTTAACTTTGGCTCATTTTAATATTCACCCACTCTTTAATAATAATCTAACTTTGTATAAAACAACAGTTATTGTTGCTAAAAAGAAAACGTAGAAAATGATTAAGTATAGAACATGATTTTCTAAAAATAACAATGGGCTTATAGCCTCCAGATATCACATTGTTTTTACAAATTGTCTTTTATATAGGCAGTAAGTGTTTCCTTTTTAAAGCTTTAAGAAAATAGATGAAGTTGAAGAAGCAGGGGGGATTCTAAGGAAATTTTCACATCAAAAACTAGGTACTGTTCTTGTCGTAATGTACATCGGTTATGACCTGAAAAAGACTAACTAACCGCCACTACCGCAGCACATCCTTTTTTCTAGCATGCAGCATACTAAATTGGCATTTTATGCAAGCACGTATGTAAATACAAATGAAATTTATGTAACAAACGCTGTAAAATATTCACATTGAAGTTGTTAAAAGTTAGGCTAGGAAACTACGCTGAATATTACGCGTTCCTCTGCAATAACGTTTGTAAAAACGTTTCTACAAAATCGAGAGCGTTCATGGTGAGATATACCAATCATCGTGTTATTTTCTTTTCCAATTACAAGGATGTTGGTGATAATGATGATGACTAAGGCTTTCCACTAATTATCTGTTCACATGTTATATTTTGTCAATCATTAGGAACTTGCGGTATCTAAAATATAATTGCATTACAAAGAAGGGATGGACTTAAATCCCATTTTCAAATTTCCGAAACTTTCTTTAAATTAGGTCAATGAGTTTTTGTTCCAAGTTCAAAATTTTATTAACCTGCTCGACTCATTGCGTGATTAGTGATTAGATTCAAGGTATTTTTTAAGAACTGATAAACTTTTTTTTTTAGTAAGGATCATTTTTTAGTTGGTTTCGAGGTTTTGTACCGAATGACGTTTGTTCGTAAGTTGTAACATACACCCCCTTACTCGTGTAACGTAACCTGACGTCACATATAATATTGTCTGTAGATTAACTAAAAAATACTACCGTCTTAGGCCGGCTAAACTCAGTCGGTGGCCTTGAGCGAAGGTAAGGAGATTGTACATACAATAAAACATCAAAAAATGGTCAATTCATAACATTAATTGGACGCCAGTGTTTTTATTTAAATAAAACACACAAAAGATCAAATACAAAAAAATTGGTAAATGTCAAAAATGTTCAAAATTCATAAAATGTTTAAGCAAAATTATTGGATTCTTATCATTCACCACGTACTCGCTAATCTTAAGCTACAGCAAAGAAAAAAATTTAGAAAAAATCTATTTAATAAATTTCATACAAATAAATAATATAAGATCAAATTTTATCCAAGAAATTAGTAATAAAGAACTTGTTATCTGCTAAATATATTTATTAATGAATTAAACAGAACTGAAAAAAATAATACAAGAAGTTACCACAGAAGAATCTCCGCTTCGAAGCAGATCTGATAGTAGAGGTGAAATAATAAGAATTTAGATTTGCCAAAAATAAACAACATTTGTTAAACACACGGATTTGAACCAGCAAAAAAATATTATCTTTGTTGTTTTCAGACAAAGGAATTGCAAGTGCTAGGGATAGACAAATCTTCATAAAATTTTATATTTAAAATCTTATTTTATTTAAAGTTATGGCGCGGTTGTACTCATACATGGATTTAACAAATGTTCCCATATCAAAAAAAGCGCTCGTTTAGACGCAACGTTGAACCTAGATTCCAGTGTTTGTCTCAGAATCTCTAGCCGATAAACTGCAGGTTACCTAAAGCAGTTGCGATAACTGTGGAATTAAGTGAGACTCTTAAGAGCATCTGCTGCGAGATAATTGGCAAAATCTTCAATTTAATTCGTCGGAATACTTTTCATAAAGCTAAAGCAACAGTCCAGAAACTCTGCTTTCAAAAAGCTAAATACAAAATAAAATACTATCAAAATCATCGAAAAAACAACAGGAAAAGGAAACTTACCCCAATGAATAGGGCTTCGTACACCATAAAACTACTGATCTCACAATAACCACAACCGACACGATCCCCGGGCACAGGCGGTCTATCTGCCCGGAAGAAAACCACCGCAACGTCATAGACAAATCGCTCAACCAGTCCGATCATTTCTAGGTAAACTCCGCAGGAAATTTAAATGCTCACTAAAAAGTCTCTGTTAAAAAAATTAAATCCTTAACCCAGTTAGCAAACAAAAACTAAGTAGGAGAAAATTGGTAACTAACATCAGACTTATCATCCCGTCTCCCATTAATAGCATCCGCAAGGTGCAAAAAGAATTGATTAAACAAATCATCAAGAATTAAAAAAAATCTATAATCCTACTGTGATGACATAATTCTACCTATTCAAATTTACTAACCAGATCCTAAGATTAAACACAATTCAACAGGAATGCAAGAACACACCAAAAGTACAGATTAAACACAACACATACAACGGAAGCAAAAAGTGACCGTTACAATCGATATTGCTTAAACAAAGAACTCTTAGACCAGCAACCAGTTTTAAAACTTTAGTTGCGTTTACTAATAGTAGACGCAGAATTTACCAAAATGGTCTAAACACAACAACTGAGTGTTTTAGATTATTAAGGTCTGGCAAACCGTTCGAGCTTATCGGGTTTTAGGTCAGTTGAGTTTTTAGAATTGTTTGGGCCTGTCGAGCTTCTTAGGCCGGTTAACAATGTTACCAGATCTTTTCAAACCGCGTCGAAGTTATCTCTAATAAAGCTGGGCCTGGCCGAAATATCTCTGTTTTATTCAAAGCTTCTTTAGCAGCTTTGGGATCTTATCGCTTGGCAAAACATGGTTCCAAATCTATGACAAATTTAAAATTGCTCTATCCGAAGCAGAAATTTATTTTCAAGTGAAGTACTGATCTTGTACCGCCTTTTTGAATTTAAAACATAGAAACGAAAAAAGATAGACAACAAGAATCCAAACTGGCCATGTTTTCATTGAATCAGCCCTTCAACTCTAAACGTTACAATAAGACTCTAGTGTCTTCGCTCAACTAGGAATATGAAAGTATTTATTTTAATCAGGTTTTTGAATCTGGAAGTGCTTCAAATAAAATTTAGAACATTTCAAGAAAGATTTCTAGCAAGGTACGTAGGTGTCTTCAATTAATTTATCCACTGACCTATCGAAGGACTATTATAGCTTGTTCAAAATTCATTTGTAGATCCCACTGTTAAATAGTATACCCAGGAAAGTCTCAAGAACACTTACATTCAGCTAAAATACACCAATTATTAAAACAATGTTCATGAGCTCGTCATCTTCTAACATAGGAGAAATTAAGTGCCATCCCAAAAATGCTTTCTTTTTTTATGGCATTTCCCTATAGGCATTACCAACATTGATATCACATTCATTCTAACTGTCATGCATTTGGCTACAAAATAATCGAGAGAAAAGTCTTTTGATCCTGGTAGTGTTCTATGCCGCTGCGTCAACAATTTTGCTATGTAAAGCCAAAAAAACTACCGAACTCACATATGTGTTGCATTCCAAAAATTTTTGTGTTTATATGGCATTTCAGCCTAGCTGCTACTGAATCTGATACCACTTTCGTTGTATCTGTTGGCTGTCATAGATTCAAGTTTGTGAACCAGTACAAATTACTTCTTGAGTGCCTTCTTTGATCGCTTTGATTTTCAAAAGCAAATAGTAAGAAGTAGGCAACCTCAAAACTATCTGCGCTGTCCTGATCTTGACGTTTCGATGTTACTTTAATTACGGAGAAGTGGTAATCATTATTGGTTACAGCATCTTTTCAGCAATTCATGCATAAAAACAATCTTAGCAAAATTACGTCACATCGAAAGCTAAAAATAACTTTAGATTGAATTATAAAATAGTGTTCTTCTTTCTGGGTTGGGTTTAATACAAAAAAAAGTTGATGGTAGGATAATACTGCACTCGTCATCATCGGTGCTATTTTTACTGCGAAATTTACCTCCAGTCTTTCGAGTCATCATTGGTATTTTCAAAATATAAGGAAGAATGGAAATGGAGAGCAACAGATTAGCAGCCTACAAAGTACTGAAGCCTGGAATATAAGCGTATGTAAGAATTAAAAAAAATATATAAAAAATGACCAAGAAGGAAGGAAAGGCGCTAATTGAAGAAAACAAAAGGCCAAAAGAAAAAACCAATGTAGATGAAGATTGGGATAAGTTAAAGAATGCACTAATTTAAAGTGCAAAATTACAAATAGGGAGAATAAATGAACAGCTTAGAAATTAATAATGAAATGAAGAATGCAACGCAATTGTAGAACAGAAGACAAGATCATGGAAAAAATGGTTACAGAGACAGCAACCAGAAGATGGAAGAAAATACAATGAAATAAGGAACGAAAGTATCAAAACTATAAGAAGAGTAATGGACCTATTAGGAAAAATTAACAAATAAGGGACACTGAGAACAAGAGATGCTCATGTTGTGGCATACGCAGGCGATTTGTCACGTAACCTCGCGTTACTGATACTTAGACTAAAGACCAACTTATGGTCTGCCCAACTAACTCAATTCGGGGCCTTGGATCGTGGGCGAGTAAGAGGGGCAGATCAAATAACAGAACAACCTTTTAATTTAAAGAACTCTATTGATATTAATTAAAAAATATATTTACACCTGAATCTCGTATATTGTATCAAAATAATTAACAATACCCATTACAAGTAAATGGGTACTTCGAAATGAAAACAAATTGATTGAAAATCAAATCTTAAAATTTCAAAAAAAATAACATCATAAAGGGCGCCAAGTATTAATTAATTTAATACTATCTAAACATTAATAAAATAATCATTGAATTGCAGCAAATAAAAATGTAAAGTAATAAAATTTAGATTCATTTGAATAAATCAGTTGAAAGTGACTAAAATAAATACATTATAATACAGGCAAATAAATTCATGATGGGAAGAAACCGAAAATACAAGTTAAATGTTTTGCACCGCACTATTTTAAAGTAGTCACAGGTGAAAACAAATTAATGAAGTATGCTTGATAAGACGAGCAGCCGTTTCGATGTCGAATGTTGTCATCTTAAAATCAATAGCTGGTGCGCATTTCCAAGAAGCCAAGAATAGTCTCGGAGCTTAGGTGTCGTCTCCAACGAACTGGCCTCCCCAAAGAAGCTATGGAGGACACGCAAGCAGATGAGAACAGAGTAAATAGACGGGACAAATCAACATACCTTCAATGTATTTGAAAAATGGGAAAATAAAAAAATTTAAACGGTTAGAAACCGTAAAACGTACAATGATCAGCACACTAGTCGGTCACAAAGCGAGTTCTTAAACTGCTTCCCGTCGAAATTCGGAAAGTTGACCTACCGGCATAATGCAAAATCTCCAACCAATAACCATTCAGACAAAATCTAAAAGTGAAGCGGCTGATCTCATGTGCCAAATAGAGAACACCAAAGGATTATATCGTTGTCCTAATTAACAAACCACGTAACTCCAAAAAATACGATTTTGAGATTTTCATGCTATTGCATTCGTTTATGATTCCTGCACAACTTCACCAAACCTCATAACTCCAAAAAATTTAAATCATCGAACAAAAGGGAAAAACAAACCACGTACATTTTTAGGGGGGAATTTCGTTATTGCAAACCAAGTAACTCCTAGCAGGGGCAGCCTGTTGTAATGCAAAAGTGTGCTGTCTGTGCAGTGTTTGGATTTATCTGTGATTACAACATTCTTTTATTGTTTAGAGGCTATATGGCACGTGTTTGAAGGTTGGTAATGCAATATAATATTATTTTAGCATAAAATTATAATGAATATAAAATTTTAAGTTGAAAACTAACCTGTTTGAAAAGGATGTGATTTACGTGTTTTGTTAACAAAACAAAGTTTTAGGTTAGTTTGCAATTTTTGAGGAGTTACACGTTTTCATTCTATCAACGTTTACTTTTAAAATAATTTACTTAAAATTGTACTTTACTAAGTTTAGTTTAAATTCAGGTAATTTATAAGTTTTATGAGGATTTACTAGCAGAAAAACATTATTTTTTGTGTACTTCTACTAAACTCAGATGGAGTTACGTTGTGTGCTAATCTGTTCTTTATGAAGTTACGAGGTTTTATTTCAATATGAAACGGTAGATACGGGGTTTATCTACAATTAAAGATTTTGAATGAAAGACATTCCAGGAGTTAAGAGGTCTGAATTCGTTTTATTAAACTGACCACTAATTACGTTTTTGTTACTTTTCAGTTCAAAAATGTCTTCGAAAACAAAAAGAAATGCTACAACTAGCAATAATTGCACAATCTGACAAGGGAAATGGTGGATGTTTGCTTTTGCCGCCGGTCAAGAACCAAGATTGTACTGACTGTACTAATTCACCTTCAAAGATTGACAACAAAGATGTCATTGTTGATGATATTATTTCTACAGCAGACACGTTCATGATTGATCAAAATGGCAACTTAATTCAAATATTTCCTGAATCTGAAGCTCAAAATCAAACAGCTGATGTAAATGACTTAAATAATTTAATAATATTAGAGACTGAAAATAATAACAAAAATGTTAATAACACACAACTAGTGGAGGAAAAGGAAGAAGCTGAAAATTTTGATATAAGTCAAGATATAAGTTTTGGAAGTCTCCCTATAAACCTAAACTTTTCAGATACTGAAGCACTTAGTGTTGTTAAAGAATACATTATGATTGTAACATACTGACGCATATAGACCTTGATTATAGTTTAATAAGTAAAAGTGTTTACTGTCAAGCAGAAAAATCTAATGATTTTATCTCAGAACCATGTGACAAGGGAACAAAGGATGCAATGGAGTTAAGTCAAGAGGTAAACAGTAGACAAGAAATAATTGTGGTAGCTGAAGTTTACAAGGAGAAAAATCAATTACCAGAACCTAGAGTTCTGTAGGATAATAAAATGGCAGAATCTAATCTTCAAATCAGTACGACTATTGACGTAGAAACAGCTGATATAAATGACTTGAATATAATTACAATAGAAGCAGAAGAAAATAACAGTGTTAATAACACAGAACCAGTTGAGGCAATTGGAGAAGCTGAAAATCTTGATAAAGATATAAGTCAAAATATTCTGAAACCCAGAAGAAGGAGACGACATCAAGTAACAGAAGATGATTGGGAAGTTAAAAAAGCAAAGATCTTACGTGAACAAGGTAAAGAATACAAAGGGAGAAATGTTATAGATGGAAAAGTCACGGGATTTGTCAGTAGGCCTAAGAGAACGATAAAAGAAATTACTTGCAAATGTAAAGGTAAAACCTTTCATTGCAAGACATTGACAGAAACAGAAAGACAAAAGATGTTCAATGATTTTTGGAAGTTGAGCTGGAAGAAAAGAAAGATTTTCATAAAGACTATGACAGATGTAAATTTTACCCAAAGATCTCGGGATAGGAAAATTGAAAACACTTCACGCCGAAAATTTTCTTTTAAATTCTATTTATATGTAAATAATTCAACAAAGGTCAGAGAATGCAAAAAGACATTACTGGCAATTTTGGGGATAGGGAAATTGATGGTCAACAAGTGGTTAGAAGACGGAGGAGAAGATCATGTAGAGTTGGAACAAAAAGACGAAACCGACGAGAGAACTGAAAATAAAAGACAATCAAAGAAGATTACAAGACAACGAGATTTAAATGAAAGATTAAATTTATTAAAAGAGTTTTTATTGGCATTGCCAAATGTAGAATCACATTATTGTCGAGCATCTTCTCAAAAAACTCTATTTGGAGCCTTGTTGGACGTCAAAGTCTCAGTTGTTCAAGGTTTATACTGACAATTGGTGCAAGGAAAAAAAATGCAAGCCACTGCTTTCCTGTACCAATCTACAAAACGTTTGAAGATCTGAATTTGTCTTTATACAGACCTAAGAAAGATCAATGTGATATATGTAGAGCATACAAGCTAAAACACATTACTAGTGAAGAATACAAGGATCATTCAAAGAAGAAAACCGCTGCTAGGCAAGAAAAAGACAACGATAAAAAAATGAAGAGCATGTTTACACGGTGGATCTTCAGAGCCTGTTATTGTGTCCTAAATCAAATGCTTCAGGCATATATTACAGGAGGAAACTTTCGGTCCACAACCTTTGTATGTATGATCTAAAGACAAAAGATGGATTTTGCTACCTGTGGAATGAAACAGAAGGCGAACTTACTGCAAATGAGTTTGCAAGCATTGTAAGTCATTTCATTCAATCTCAGTTACCGCTTCGCAACAATGCAAAAAAAAATAATAATTTTTAGTGACGGCTGTAACTATCAAAAGAGAAGTTCTATTTTGAGCAACGCCCTGTTACATTTAGCTGTTAAGTACAAAATTTGTATCGAAAGCAAATATCTGGAAAAAGGTCACACTCAAATGGAGTGTGACTCTATGCACTCCACCATAGAGCGGTATCTAAAACAGAGAGAAGTTCATGTGCCAGCTGATTATGTAGAGATATGCAAATATGCTAGAAAGCATTCTACACCTTATAAGGTTACTTATTTAGAACATTCATTCTTCAAAAACTATGCAAACCCCACAAGGTACAAATCGATCCGTCCTGGATTGAAGAAAGGTGACACCAAAGTTACTGACATCCGCTGTTTGAAGTATTCTGACGACGGAAAAATTTATTACAAACTAAATTTTGAAGATGAGTTCAAACTATTACCTGCTTGCGAGGATAACGCAAAACAATGGGAAGAAGCTTCAAGAAAATCCAGACGAAAAAGACAGGATCCAAAACCATCATTAAGCCATCCTATAGACAAAATGCAAGCATTTCGTGAAGCAAATTTGTACGACAGTAGGTTGAAGATAACGGAAGCAAAGTACAACCATCTGCAAGAATTGAAAAGTATAATACTAAGGGACTACCACTCCTTTTATGACGAGTTGCCATTTTAACGGACTGCTTCAATCCATGAAAAGGTCAAAATTACTATCGTTACATGTATTTTTACTAACATTTTATTTTATTTGACATTTTTATATGTTTTCAAATATAATATACCGTAATTATCTCATTATTCCAATTTCTAGTATTTTATTTAAAACCTTATACTCATTGTCAGACCACTTAACTCCAAATTTAAATTTTTCAAACCACGTATCTTTTATACACATACCGTGTAACTCCTTAACGTAGCTATTTCTGACCTGGTAACTCCATTGTAATTATGAATATGTTTAATTATATAACAATATGGCCTATATACATCTCAGAATACTTTAAACTTTATTGTTAAGAATAAACAATAATAATTTATCTATTCACTGTCGAATAAATCAGTTTTTTGTTCCTCCTGTAAAAAGTGGGAAATGTGAGTTACGTGGTTTGTTAATTAGGCCAACGATATGTCAACTGCGTATTGGTCCATAAAATACAAATGAGAATTTAACCTTGGAGACATAATCACTAAGATATCAATCCGAAACACGCATTCCTTTAAGATAGAGCTACATATCAATGAAAACAATAGAAACACTAATAAGGCAAGCGGAAAATTGATTTCAAACTTAATAAGTGAACAGGATATTTAGACAAAAAGCTAATGTATCAAAATCTCAGGAAAATTTGCATACAAATAGCTCTAAATTAACCAAAACTGATGTAACCAATCCCGAATCTAATAGTCATTCGTTAGCCAACAGAGCAATACTAGATAACCTTTGTTAATTAGCTAAAAACAAATAATTGTCGAACAGCGCTATTAAACAAGGGAAATCTTATAAACAAGCAGAAATCAATTCTACAAGCAAAATAAATTAGCTTAAACTACATCTGGCATCGAGAGATAACTATAGATTACAAAAAAGATCAATCATGGTCATCCTCGAGTAATTACAACGAAATAAAATTCCTATATGCAATATAAATTTAATACAAGCAAATTTCATTTCAATGATATATAAGGTGGTCTAAAAGTAGATATTTTTGTACAAATTCTTATAGGAACGTTAAAACAAGTTAAAGATATTAGAAAATAACCGGAGTTAGTGAGGGTAAGGACCCATGTTAGGTTCATAAAAAAATGAACGTAACAGATTTAATGATAGTAACAAAGCGAAGGAAAATAATGGAGAATAGTTTAACAGAAAGAGAAGTGAAAGGTAAGAAGATAGACCTTGAAATAAATGAATAGAAAACGAAAATAATAATAGTGAGAGAAGAAAAGGAAGTAGAGAAAGAAAGAATAGTCAAGTTGGAATTTGAAGAAATCAATACATTCAAATTTCTTGGAATCACAATAACAAACAGAACAAACAATAGTGTAATAGAGACCAGCAAACAAAAAGAAGGAAAGACAGGCCAAAAAATAAATGGAGGAAGGAAGTGGAAGAGGATTCCAGAGCGCGAAACGACAGTAGAAAAAATAGAAGAAAGAATCAAGAACTGTAACCATCACCTGTAAATACAAAAAAATAGAGACGAATCCCCCCTAATAAAAGGATTGTAAAGGCTTCAGATGAAGAAGCGCCTAAATCCCAGACGGAGTATATGCCATATAAAGAGTTACAGTCCATCCAGTCTTTTTATAAATACACGGATGATCAAATGATAAAATCCTCTTTTTTGTTGAGTGTGTTTGTTCTAACCTTTCAGTTTCTGATGTTCACTGAATAATTGGTAAAAATCAGTTAATTTAGAAAATATAGGTCAATAAACACAGAATATGTTCGGGTTTACCAATTTCATGTTTTTGTATTTTTAGTATGTACTCATTGAGAAGACATTTCGAGATTTAATTGATAAACGCATTCACCTTTTAATTAAAAATTTTTCAGATTATATTTTTTTTGTTTAGAAACAACGTTAATATTCAAAACAATACGACAGAAATTACAGTTTTAAAATTTTATCTTGCATTTAAATGGAAAGAACATTTCCATTGTGTACAGGCAATTGTATTTATCAAGAAATGCTTTTTCGGAGAGATTTTCATTTCTGAAAATATTTCTAACGATATTATTTATACGTGTATCTCTATATAGGCGTTATCGTGTTTTTACAAAAGCAGCAATGCTGTTGTCATTGTGGGTTTCTTTTTGTCAAGTTACATCAGCACTTGAATGGCTAGGAATCTGGGCTATAGCTTGTGGAAAGAAAAGCCGCAAAAACATTTGCGAAGGGTGCTAAGTCGAAAACATGGAGTACGGACACAAAAGATGTAACAATATAAATTTTATAAAGAAAAGGATTTAAGTTCTTTTGATATAGTAACGTGCAGCTGTCGGGTTTTAAAATTAATTTTACATTTTTCTGTGCGGTCGCGGGGTTTTCAGTTTTGTTCGTTTTTGTTCTTGGCGACATTTTTTCTCCTCCAACAAAGTGTAAGCCGTGACTATTTTTAGATATTACCTTACAAACTTATAGAATAATTGCGGTAAAAATTTCTGATTGTAGAGTTTCTGCTTTAAAAAGTTCAAAAGAGAATTTTCTGGCTGAAAGTAGTATATATCCAAGAGACTTTAAAGGGTGAACGTAATAGTTCCCCGAGTCCTACTTCATTAATTAATTTCGATATTTGTTAAAAAGTAAAACAATATAGTTGTTACAAGGCTTGTTTTCAACAAGCCTTTCAAAATTTAATGAATATAAAATTTTCAATTGGGTGTTATTGTTTCGCGGTTAAAAATCGACGTAATTTTTTAAATACCGTGGGGCCACTGCTTAATATAATGGGAATTTGTGAAACAATAAAAAATAATTAAATATAAAAGTTTTACGCTTACAAAATTGAACAATTTTGTCTTTGCAGAAAACAAAGTAATTAAATTTCCAACCTTGTTTACTTTATTTAATAATAAGTTGAGAGTTAAGGGGGTAAAGCTTTACCTTCAGCTTTCCAAAAAAGCAGCAAACAACTTATCTGTAATACGGTGAGAAAAATTAATTATTTACAAAAAAAGTTGCGTGAGATGCTTTTGTAAAATGAGTTTATTTTTCTTTTATCCGCGGCGATATTGTACGATCATATATAAACTCAAAGAAATGTTTGAAAAGTTTGCAGGCACGCAACCTGTCCTTGTTACTTTTTATACATAAAGGTGCATTCCACAGATTTTTTAGCTTTCACAAAACACGTACGTCATATAAAAATGTTGGGAGCACTTCAGCAATCTGACATACCCTTCTCTCTACCTGAATTATAAATTTTTGATATCATATGGTGTACGCGTTACCGCGATTTCAGCTTCTCTTTACCATACAAAGCAGTTCACAAATTTATTTGTTAAATCGAGATTTTTCTAGAGATGAAATTCGATCCAATATAAGTGGGGTTGAAGTAGATCTTAAGAGTTGGGTCTAGAGAGAGGCTCTTTCTGGAAATTTTATTCTTATTTATTAGATGTCATGGCATATTCTGCAAATAAATCTTTGCAAAAGAGGAGTTGACTTTTGCTTTTTGCGCTTTCCTTAATATATTCCATGTCACATGCAGTTCGTTGCGTAAAAACGTTTCTACCTGACATATACGTTTCGTTTAACATTATCTAAAACTGGCTGTTGTGTATGCGCGCCTTCAGGATTCACTTATCCAGAAAATCTGTCTGGGCCACCCGTGTGGAAGCAGAGATGAGAAATTAGTCGAGTCACAGTAACAGATGTTTAGCCGAAGCTGTTTCTCTGAATTTATAGCGACAATGTTAAAATGAAGTAGCTGAAATAACGCATCAGTGCGTCAGCGTTTCACTTTTTATAGGATAAATCAGACGTTCTCGGAGCGCGGAAGAGGTATATCTGACAGACAACGGCAGGAATTTCAGGGTCGCCGTTTTTTTCGCGATACTCCAACGATTTTATAGATTGCTCCTAAGGTATTTCGGTCACGTGAAGTGATGAAGGGCTTTGATGATGGCTATAAAATGAACATGGTAGAACGCCCCATTGCGTCCAACTCCCCCTGGATCGGAAATATATAAAATATTCACTTGCAGATGTGACTACACGTTTCGAGAATACCTATATATTTCTTTAATTTCTATATATAGTACGGCTATATATAAAATGCTAATATAGACAAGAAAAGAGCCTTATGCCTTTGATGTATATTTGAAATTGGAGGAATCTTCTTGACTATATAGAATAAAATAAAAAATTCTTGCCTGGTATAATAAAATGGGGAAAAATTAAAATTGAAAATAAAGCTTGCCCGCAATGATTAAATTTTTGGAATAGCAGTCGTAAAGAATTACGTAATTAGGTTACTGAAACGCTAAGGGAACATCGACTACTTTACTTTAGAGTACAAGCTTTCATAATGTAACAGCTAGAATTTAATATTTACCTGCGGACTTCAAAAATAAATTCTACATAAATACAAATTCGAAATTTACAATTTTAAAAACTGCAATCTTAGCACAAGTGTTATTTACTACCTTCAGCTTAACATGATTATGTGGATGGATTATTATTTAATATTGGACATGCAAAATGTAGGTAGAGAAAACGGAAATAGAACAAAAAAATCTTCTAAGGACTGATTTGAATTAAACTTGTCAGCAACGATCTTGTATTTATTTGGAATTTATTTGCGACTCACGAACTACCTATTCTGTTTATTTTGTTTTCTACTCGAAATACAAAGTTTTGTCGCAAATGCATTTCAAAGCATGCACTAGAATCAGTATATTCTTGATAACCTTTTGAAAGCATTTACTTGCGCTATATTTAGCTAACTAAAGTTTCCTTCTTTGCTTTTATATGGAGCACAAATTAGTTCGGTTCGTTTTATTGCTATCAAAAATGCATTTATTTTAAAACAAAATGAAAGGACAGATTATTCAAAGTATTGTTCATCGCTCATTACGACTTTTTCCCACCTCTCAGGTAATTTTCGAATTCCCTCTTTGAGGCGATCCAAATTTCGAGCCAATTCTCGATATCTGCGGAAGAAGTGAACCGGTGACCTGCCAAATCGTGCTGCATTCTCCGGAACAACCACTAATCAGAAGGAGCAATGTCCGGAGAATAGGGCGGGTGCGGTAAAATATCCCACTTCAGCGTTTCCAAATAGGTTTTTACAACTTTTGCGACATGAGGCCGAGCGTTATCATGCAGAAGAATAACTTTGTCATGTCTTTGCTCGTATTCCGACCGTTTTTTTTTCGTAATGCGCGGCTCAAACGAATCAATTGTAGCCTATACTGATCGCCCGTAATGAATTTGCCAAGCTGTAGCAGCTCATAATAGACAACAGCCTTTTGGTCCCACCAGATACACAGCATGACTTTCGAACCATGAATATTCGGTTTTAGTGTTGATGTTGAGGTCGATGGCAACGATTGAACGGGCATAGCGTAGTATTCTTTCTTCTTGGGGTTATCGTAGAATATCCATTTCTTATCTTCAGTCACTATCCGATGCAACAAACCTTTTCTTGTTTGCCTTTCAATCAGCTGCTCGCAGTTCATGAGGAACCCAATTACCTTGCTTTTGAATCATTCCTATTGATTTCACTCGTACGCAAACTGCTTGTTGAGTAACTCCCAAAGTATCTGCAAGCTCCTCTTGCGTTTGAGTTGGATCTTCATCGAGTAATGCCTTCAATTCATTGTCTTCGAATTTTTGGCTGTCCAGAGCGAGGTTTGTTTTCAACGCTGAAATCACCATTCTTGAAACATCGAAACCATTCCCTACATGATTTATCAGTTGGATCATGGTCACCATAAACTTCTACAAGTATTCGATGCGCTTCAGCTGCATTTTTCTACCAATTAAAACAGAAAACTAAAACCTCCCGCAAATGCTGCTTAGTTAACACAAAATAACGCTATGAAATATTCATCACAGCCAGTGCTATCTTTTGAAAAACAAACCGAACTAATTTGTACTCCCATAGGTATAAATAAAACTGTATAGTAGGCTAAAAGAATATTATTTTTGTAATTTATTCAAAAATAAATTTATAAAAAAACTTTTCGACCTTATTTAAAGGATCTGTACACATATTTAAATTTCAACAGAAACAGCTGTTTTGTAAAAACTATACTTTGTTAGAAATTATAGACTACTAAAACACAGTCTAATTGTTTGGTTTCTGTTGTTATCTAACAGCAGCGCGTTTACAGCATTAAAAGTAAAAAGATTTAATTTAAGATGATATTGCGAATTTTTTAATTTTAATCTTCAATTAAAAAGTTAGAGATATCAAAGAAAACATTAACAATTATGCATATTAAGAACTTAATAGCTTTAGATGTGTGTATTTACTTACAAAATTATAATAAAGCAAACAGAAAAGAGGAACAAGATAAAGGTCAAACATAAGAACAATTACAGCAATAAAGATTTCTTTTATTTTTATAAAGTTTAGTACCTCTAACCTCAGAAACAATAGCACATAGTTATGGTATAATGTTAATTAAGTTGTTTTCTTTTAGGTATGGCTTTCCGCAGTCAATGAGAAACGATGGCAATAGCTGCTGTCGTTATACGTTAGGTTAGGTCTTAAGAATGAGAGCACAATATGGTTTCTCATTGTCGTCTAAAACCATAAATTTGTTACCAATGGCACCATAGAATTGTGGTAAAATATGCTTGTAACAGGAGAAACCTGAGAAAGAGACCTAATGCTCGTTACGGATGACGGAAGATGTTCAATCCCGTAGCTCCAAACCGAAGATGAGCGTGGTTCAAGCTAAACTTGCCTTAAACGAGAAGATAAAAGCTCACACTCACAGAAACTCTAAATATGTCTTAAAAGATAATAAAGACTAAGGGCGCCAAAAGCTGAAAGTCTAAAGGAAACCATAGGCCAACCAATGCAGCTTCTCGTAGGCTGACACCCGGCATATAAGTGCCTCAGGGAATAACACCCTGGATATGGACTCCTCACAAAATATCACCGTGTATATGAGCTCTTCACAAAATAACACCCTGTATATGGGCTCACCC